>PVKE010003761.1:0-69702 GCA_004027555.1 Craseonycteris thonglongyai
AAAAAAAAAAAAAAAAAAAAAAAAAAAAAAAGATTTGTCTTATTGTTTTGAGAGGTGAGAAAGAGAGAGCAAGGGGAGGGCCCAGAGCAGTCTCCTTAGTTGTGCATCATTAGTTGTGAAATATTTTTATTCCACACAGGTGGATGTGTGGTAGGAACCAAACTGAGGGCCTCCACATGGAGGTGAGACCTTGAGCTGCATTTCAGCATATGGGTTTGCATAACCGGGATTCGATCCCTGGACTTTGCATTTGCAAGACAAGTGCTCAACCTGCTGAGCTATTCCTGCACCTCAGGAATTATTAACTTAAATCTGTTCCAATTTGGAGTTACAAAAAATGACCTTGTTTTCTTTACTGATACATACTGAAGTATTCAAGAAGTATCTAGAGTTTGTTTTAAAATAATGGTAAATAAATACATAGATGGGGAATGCTGGGATAGCTCAGCGGTTGAGCGCTTGCTTTGTTATTTCAAGGTCAAGGGTTTGATTCCCGGCCCAGCCCATGCAAACCCATATGCTGAACTGTAGTGCAACTGATAAGCGCTGGATTGGCAGCAAAGATTCTCAACTCCAATGGGGGAGGCCCCCAGTTTGGTTCCTGCCTGGGCAGCCTCACATCCACCTGTGTGGAATGAAACTATGTCACAACTAATGACCTACAACTGTGGAGACTGCTCTGGGCCCTCCTCCCTTCTCTGCCTCACATTCTCTCCAACAATAACACACACACACACACACACACACACGTTAAAAGACTACAGCCCTGTGTGTCATGGAGTGCAGTGTGAGCTGACACAGAGGGGCAGCCGCCTCCTCTCAGGGGGTCTGGTGGAGCCCCTGGGGGCTAAAGTGTCATTGAACAAGGGTCCTTCTTCGCAGCAGGGATGCCTTTCAGGGGCCTGGTGCACTCTCCGGGTGCCAACCCAGCTGTCTTTTTCACCATTCTGAGCAACCCTCGGCCACCTCAGCCTGGACCGGCCCTTCATTCTTTCTCAGAAACCCGATTCCTTCGACAGAAGCCATGTGTCCCCTCAGGCCTCATCTGACAGCTGTGGCCCCTGGCCTGGCCCCACGGCCATTCAATGTTCCCTTTCACGGGCTCTGGGGTAGGCCTGCCAGCAAAGTCCACTTCCTTCACGTGTCTCGTTTGCATGGTGTCACTCTTTTTGGCCTTGAGTTGTCATGCCAATTCCTTGCACACTTGATGAAAGGATTCAGGGGCAGAGAACTTGAATCAATGGGGCCTTTTCATTTTCGAACATCAGTAAACAGCACAAATCAGTTCAATGAGTTCAGACTCAGTTATTTCCAGGCTCACTGCAGTCACTCCCCAGCATTAAATCCCACTGAAAATGCCTCTTGTTATCTCCAGCTAATGAAGAATGTTGCTCTTTCTTCTTGGTTTGAACACACTCCAAAACATGGACCTGAAAGATCAATTTAATGCTGGAGAGCCCTGAATACAAACATCTCTAATGTTTCCTTTTATATAGCTCATTCTTCTAGTTGTTTTTCTTTCCTCCTCATTTTATGCCGCTCACTGAGAGCATTTTTATGTTTGGTGGTGTAAAACGTAATCATTTATTTTCCAGACCAGCGAAGACATGCGCAAATCTTTTCCATCGATCAAGTTACAAATAAGATAGAGGTTCAGAGGTCCAGGTAACCTGTTAACTTGTGATAGTTGTACCTCCATCAAAATGGCCCCTCTCTCCTTGGTCATTCTCAGTGTCCAGGCCCAGGAAGGACACTTCACCCTATATTTAATGGCACCAGCAAAGAACATGGCCCTCTATATTTTTTACTGAAAAAGTATCAGTGGTGTATGAATTTATTGAGAACTAAAACCACAGAACAAATATTCCTGAAAAAACAAACAAACAACACAACAAAAAAAAAACATTTTAAGGCAAAAACAAAACAAAACAGTACATTGTCCCCTGTAATACTGAATGGCCCCATATTTTCAAAAAGTTAAACTTTTATAATTAAACCATTAATACCAAGAACATAAGTGGTGCAGGTGATATAGCTTCACCAGATTCTGCCAGTGCCTAGTGAAACCCTCAACACAGTCAGAGGATTCAGTGGCAGATTCTGGAATCAGACAACAGGGGTTCAAATCCCAGTTTCAGTACTTATTAGCTGTGTGACTTTGGGAAAACTACTTTACCTCTCTGTGCCCTAGTCTCCTCATCTGAAAATTCAAAGCCACAAGGGTACAGACCCGCGGTGGGTTGTTGTGAGAATGTAAAACACTTAGATTATTGTCCAGCATGTGAAAAGCAATCCTCGTTGTTATTGCCATTGTCGTTCTGTCAGAACGACCTTCCTGCAATGCTACTCCAATCCTTTCTCACACTCTTCCTCCCTAACACCCACCCATGGCCCACGCCTGACAAAAACCGCTGGCACCTTTTCACTCCTCACATGGGCTGCCACTCCCTCTGGGAGGCAGGTACCTTATTGTGGATGGTAATTACCCAGCTTTCACTCAGGAGGCAAGAATGATCAGGAAACCCCAGGTCACAACATGAAACAGATCTGGTTTTTCAAGATGCTCATAAACTTTTGTTTTCACATTAACCTAGATGAAGAGAGTTAATTTTACTCCTCTGTTTGAGACACATTCTCATCATTAGTCGTAAGTCTGTTCCTTTGCTTTACAGTTTATTTATTCTCTCACTCGCCTTCCTCACTCCCTAATGCCCCCACCCCACCATTCTGTGCTCGCAGTGAAGCTCTGCTTCCTAGTGTTCGTGTAAAGGGGATGTTGTCGCAAAGGGGAGAATGCACATGTCTTTGAGTTACATAAGAGTTACATGTAATGTTCTCCCCACAGTCCTAAGGTCCATGTTGCTAGGAGGACTTCTTGGCCTCCCTTCTCCCTCCTGCTACCCAGCACCTCCCCTCTCCCTACCAGCCCATGTGCACGTCTTTACGTATGAGCCCCCCTTTCCCCAAGTGACTGACACCCAGGTTGCCCCCCAACCCTCCCTCTGCAACAAACCACGAAAAAGAGGCGTTCTTGAAAGACAGTATTGGGAAATCTTGCTACTATGTGGGAAAAATAAATAAAACTGCATCCCCCACGTAACTCTCCATACAGAGTGAACTCTAGATCCATTTAAAGGCCAACGCCTGAAAGCTGCAATAATGTGACCAATAGATGAATCTCTCAGGAGAGAGGGAGCTCAAAACAGAGCCCAAAGCATTCAAGTCTTGAGCAGTTCTTCCACTCACACTGGTTTTCCAGGCCTCTCTCGCCTCTTGGTCAGCCTTTCTCAACTGCCAAGAGGTTTCCTTCTGTTTAAGGACAAAAAGGGAAGGACATGTCTTGTCTCTGCTTTCTGCTTTCCCTCCCTGTAAATCAAAAAGATAGTAGTGTTTTTACCCAGCACAAGGGTCAGTAATCCATGAGCAAAATTCAGTCTACCTCACAGTCTCATACAACTGGCTAGGGAAGGTTTTTACATCTTTAAATGGTTGAGGGGAAGAAAGAATATTTTGTGACACTTGGACAATAGATTATAAAATACAAATGTCAATGTCCATAAATAACGTTTTATTGGAACACAGCCACACTCACTAGTCTTCACATTGTCCTAGCAGCTTTCTCGCAAATCCAGGGCCAAGCAGTTGTGACCGAGACTGCATGGCTCGTGAAGCCCAAAGTATTTACTCTCTGGTCCTTTACTGAAAAGAATTTGCCAGCCCCTGAACCAGTTCAAAAGTCCCTGGAGGATGGGAATCATACCCAGTATATCTTTTGTTTCCTTGATTTCTTCACGCAGGACCTTCTAGTAGATAATGTAGTGAATGCTAGTTATAGCCCTTAAGATGACTTTTGGCTTCAAGTAACAGAATACCCAACTGATAGGGGTTTTTAATTCTTACATAACAAGAAATCCAGCCCTAGGACTGTCACCGACTCAACAGCTCCATGACATCAGCCCAGGGCCCTGGTACAAGGTCTCTTCCCCTGTCCCCTCAGGGCTGCAAGATAGTAGCAGCAGCTCCTCTATAGTCTACTCATCAAGTGTTCACATTCAAAGGCAGAACACTAACAGAAACATGGCAAAGAACTTGACTTACTCTACCCTCCTCTTACAGGAGAGGAACATATACCCCGAGCTCTCCTCCACCCTGGCAGACTTCCCCTCATGACATTAGCCAAAGTGGATCACACGCTCACTTAGACCAGGGTCTGGACGCACTCCCCTGAGAGCTAGAGATCTCTACCCAACACCCGAATTGCATCACAAAATGAAGAATAAGGGAATGGTGTTAGGGTAGACAACGAATGGTGTCTGTCCCAAGGTTCACTAATGGTGAGGCTGATTTTTTGTTTTTGTTTTTGACAGAGAAAGAGAGATACAGAGACAGAGACAAAGAGAAGGAGGAGGGCCCAGAGCAGTCTCCATAGTTGCACATCATTGTTTTTTCCACATTGTTTCATTCCACAGGTGGGCGCAGGGCTGCACAGGGCAGGAACTGGGCTGGGGTCTCACCCCGGTGAGAACTGAACTGGGGGCACTCCCCAGTTCAGCATATGGGTCCACTTGGGCCAGGGCTGGTATTCAATCCTCGGTCCCTGGGGCTGCAAAGTAAGTGCTTAACCCACTGAGCCATCCCAGCTTCCCCTGATTTTTGCCCTTGGAAAGGCAACCCAGAAATTTGACCTATTTTTTATGAGTAGAACCAAGTCATAGCTTAATTCCAACCTATCCTAAGACAGATAACGAGACTTATGTTCAAAAGAGACTAACATTTCCAAATGATTTCTCATGGTTTTCAAATCATGGAAGCACCAGTTAGTTGAGTAGTTTTTGTAAGTTCCGCTTGGCCTTTTCTATTAAAATCTGATGCTTCACGGCCAAGACCCTTCTGCTGCTGGGCAGAGTCACGTGGCGTGAGGCCATCAGATGAAGAGTGTCCCTTAGTTAGGCTGAGCAGACATCCCATTTTAAACGGGACAGAGAACAACAGTACTGTCCTGTTTCAAGCAGTGCATATGGTCACCTCATCTCACTAGGCCAAATGCAAGGTGTCACTAGGCTGACCATATGTACTGTACAAAACGGGACAGTACCGTTGTTTTCTGTCCTGTTTAAAATGATGCATCTGGTCAGCCTACCCTCAGTTCTCTTGCAGTCAAAACTCTCAGGCACAGTGGCTGGCTCACCAGGACCCCTAGAGTGATCTTATACAATGGTTAACCGGCGATCAAACAGAATGATATTAATAGCAATGGCTCACAACCAAAGCACACGCTGCTGCGTGTAGAAAAGGAAGACCGGGATGTGAGCACACGGGCTCCAAGGAGACATGAAACCAGTGCCAAGCATGGATCCCAGCTGTCACGAGTCAGAGCCGTGGGCGCCACGAGCGTGCCGAGACAGGAGGCGCCTTTGATCGTCGGCCCCACAGAACCTGCTACACGTTCTGTTTATGAACACTCGAGTCAGCAGATGAGAGATGGGAGGCACGGTGGAACAAAGACTAATGAGAAAAGTGATACAACTTTTACACTCTGTAAAGAGAGAGTTACGACATGGGGGTTTTTATATGCTTCTTTAAAAGTTGGCTACTTGGCTTCTTCTGTATCAGTTTCCCAACCTTTTTTTTAGTTCGTGACTTTGATGGGATCTCTCCCCACACTTTCCCTGTCCTCTCTGACAGTCCCACCTGCCTTTAAGGCCCAGACACGGACTTAAGTCAATCCACACGACCCCCTTCACCAGCCCCCACACAGTTTGAAACTTAGAGGAAATGGGGGACTGTGATGAGAAATTACAAACTTACACATAGCAAATAAAATAATTTGTTTCACAGAGGTGTCTGCCTTTACCAGTTCAGTGCATAGCCCTGACTTTGTGGATGTTTCAGAGGATGATGAAGAATTGGTCAAGAGGACAGCAATAAAATGCAAAATTCTCATGTTTAAATTCTCATGTTTCTCTCTAAAATTCTCATGTTTAAAACTAGGACGTCCAACCTTTTGGCTTCCCTGAGCCACACTGGAAGAAAAAGAATTGTCTTGGGCCACACATAAAATACACTCACACTAATGAGAGCTGATGAGCTTTAAAAAAAAAAAAAAAGAGAGAGAGAAAAGAAAGAAAGAAAAGAAAAAAAATCTCATAATGTTTTAAGAACATTTACAAATTTGTGTTGGGCCGCATTTAAAGCTGTCCTGTAGACCGCAGGCCACGGGCTGGACAAGCTTGCTTTAAAGTACCAACTACTGCCATGAACCACAGTCTATCTAAACTTCTAGAAATTCAAATATGGCTATGGAGGTGTTCTCTGCTTCATTCTAACATTGCTCTCCTTATGATACATTATTATTAGCAGCATAATAATAGAATTATTATTATACTAGAATAAACATAATAGAATTTGCATTTTGTGGTAAATAGGTGAAAAGAAAGAATTGTGAGAGCGGGTGTCATGGTCTAGCCACATCCCCTGTCCCACCAGGGATCGGTGGAGTCCTGGGAGAACCAAGGGTGACGTCAGCATCTTGGGCCTTAAATCTGACTGTTCATAGGTGTTGGCTCTGGAACATCATCCTGTTTTGCTTTATACAACTAGGCACATTCTTTTCTTTGCTTTTCTTTTCTTTTCTTTTTTAAGATTTACTCTATTGTTTTTGACATAGAGAGACAGAGAGAAGGGGTGGACCCAGAGCAGTCGCCATAGTAGCATGTCATCAGTTTTCAACATAGTTTCATTCCACACAGGTGGGCAGGGATAGCATAAGGCAGGAACTGGGCAGGGGCCTCCCCCATGGGAAGCTTGCCCCTGTGAGAACTGAACTGGGAGCCACACCCTAGTTTAGCATATGGGTCTGCATGGGCCAAGGCTGGGATTTGACTTCAGACCCAGGGCTGCAATGAGCGCTCAACCCGCTGAGCCATCCCAGCATCCCTAATTCTGAACTGTATCTTTTTGCCTCCATTTTCATATTTATTAATAGTTACCTTTAAAAATACCTCTATTGAGCAATACATCTGTTTCATTTTCAGTCATTTCATGTAAAGGATTAATGAATATATACCATTTAGCTATAAAGCTAAATAAGCTTTAGTATTCACATAATTAATAAAAGAAAGGTAAATAAATTTCCAAGAGCTCTTGTTCAAACCAACCGAACTAAGAAAATGCTGAAGAAGCAGGGCAAGATGGGAAACTTCTGGAATGTAGCCTCTTATAAAAATAAGGAAGAGTGTGTTATTATGTGTGTGAGCTGAGGGATGTCTTATTACATTTATGTAAATATGTTCCATGAAAATCATGTACTAAACATAGTTAGAATCTTCTCATATATACTAAAATCAGAACAAACTTGCTGCTGTTCTGATTACGTGAAGTGGTCAATAAGTTCACAGAACAGGGGGGTTATCAGAGAGGTGTAAGTACTACTGAGCACAGCTTGATTGTGTGACTTATTATTAGTATATGTGCCAATAGTTATGTGAATGAAACACTAATTTGTTTTAGAAATTTTACGTGGGAATTGGAATAGCTCTCTTACTGACATAAGGCCTCCAAATCTCATCAACAAGAATGCTCCAGAACCTAGTCTAGGCCTTGTCCTGTGCTAAGTGTCTGTACATATTTCTGTTTAAATCATATCCTCTTCAATTTAATGAATAGAAAGTGTTTAGTAGTTACAGGAAGACGTGATACACTGAAAAGGAAGTCATTACCTATGTGGTATTCCTGCTCAAGACGCATAACCCGAATCTAAGCATGAGGAAGCCAACTCGAAAAAGAAAAGCGTTCCATAAAAAACTAGCCTATACTCTTCAAAAAGTCTAATGTCATGAAAGATAAAGTAGGCTGAGGGAATGATCTAGGTTAAAGGAGATTAAGGCCACGTGACAAGTAAATATGATGCATGATCCTGGATCGGGTCCTGAATGGGGAGAGGCAGGCAGGGAGGTGCCATAAAAGACGTTATTGGGATAATTGGAAACATATGAATACACATTTGCAATTAGGTCGTGTTATATTGATGTTAAATTTCTTGATTTTGACAAATGCACCGCATTTATGTTAACAGAATGCCCTGATCTGAGGAAATACCAGCTAAAACACATAAGAGTAAAGGAGCACAATGTCTGCAATTTATGGTTAAAAAAAAACCAACCCATAATAAAATAACATGTATGTATGTGTACACATACATATAATGTGTATGCATATATATATATGAATATAAATATATATATATATATGAATATACACACAAGTGTATGTAAATTAGTGTGCAAATGTGGTAAAATGTTAAAATTGGTAATCTGGGTATAGGGTAGATGGGAGTTGTATTAGTCTTGTAGCTCTTCTGTGTGTTTGCAATTATTTCAAAGTCAAAGTTAAAAAAAAGTTATGGAAACGTAAGGCACTGATGACTACATTGAGATGAGACCAAGTTTTGCAAGATTTATGTCCACTTTGAGAAGAATGCAGGAGATGGACAGTCAGGGGGTGAGGTGATCATGAAATCAATCGAGTTCAATGGGAACTCGAGCTGTGTGTTTCCTCTTCTTTACCTCCAATCCTGGGGAACCCATCAGAGAAAAGAATACCAGATGTGCATGTGAACATCCTCCCTCTTACACTCACTTTCCATCCAGATCAGCCAGGGTGAGCATGTCACCTCACAGCTCGCAGACCACAGCACCTCTCCAGCCTCTGCACCCATTCTGGGCTGTGGCCCCCACAACTTTCTCTGCCTGCAGCAGCCCCAGCCCCGGGCCACGCCTCAGCGACCTGGAGAAGCCTTTCCTACCTCCTGGAGCTGTGCTGTTCCACACACTTGTGGCCAGTGAACACATGCAACGTGCTGGTCTAAAATGACATATGCTGTAAGTGTAAAACACACATGCACACTGGATGGCAAAGGATGCATGAATAAAAGAATGTAAAAGGTCTTGTTAATAATTGTGCACACAGATTACAAGCTGAAATGATGCTTTATGACTATTGAGTTAAATAATGCGTAGTATCAGAATAATTTCAACTGTTTCTCTGTATGTTTTCTAAATATGGCTACCAGGAAATTTTAAATTATGTATGTGACTCACATTGTATTATGTTTGTACAGAATGGCGCTACCCAGACAGAATGGAGCAGCCCCTCCCCTCATGACCTCGCTGGGCACCCTGACATATTTCGATCATACCTCTCATATGCATCTTCACATGGCCACTGCCTCCAGTGGACTGTGAGCCCCATAAAGCCCAGCTGCCCTATCCTTCTCATCCTCAGTTTCTAGC
Source organism: Craseonycteris thonglongyai (assembly GCA_004027555.1). NCBI lineage: Eukaryota > Metazoa > Chordata > Mammalia > Chiroptera > Craseonycteridae > Craseonycteris > Craseonycteris thonglongyai. The sequence continues at coordinate 9,291 of PVKE010003761.1, forward strand.
ATCATGGCCAGCATCTCTGACAAAGGGTATTGTGGAGTTAATCATTCGTGTTCATTCTTTTATTTTTAATTCAGGTGAAATTCACATAACATAACACTAACCATTTTAGAAAGTGAACAGTTCGGTGGCATTTACAAACGTTTTCATCATGCCATAATAAAGTCTCAGACCCAGTAAGCAATCACCTCTCATTTTCTCCTGCCTGTAGCCCCCAGTAATCGCCAGTCTGCGTTCTTTCTATGGATTTGCCTGTTCTGGGTATTTCATATAAATGAAATCGTATGATCTGTGACATGTTGTGCTTGGTTTTCTTTGAGTTAGCGTAACGTTTTTGAGGTTCACCTATGTTGTAGCATGTAACAGTACTTTGTTTCTTTCTTTTTTGGTAATGTTCCTTCTTCTATGCACATTATTCCTTCCCACTTGGAATGCACTCTCCCCAGGCCTCCTCTATACATCAGGCTAAAAACACAACCACCACTGATGCTTTGTGATCGCAGAGGTGACCAGAAAAGAACGCATTGACCTTTGTGATTCATTCTCTCCTCTTTCTCTGAAAAGCTAGGAAAAAATATTTTGGTGGGAGAGTAATTTCAAAATTTAGTAAACCTGAGGAAGCAGGGATGGCTCAGTGGGTTAAGTGCTCACTTTGCAACCCCGGGGACCGAGGATCGATTCCCGGCCCCGGCCTGTGAGGACCCATATGCTGAACTGGGAAGTGCCTCCAGTTCAGTTCTCACTGGGGTGAGACCCTGGCCCAGTTCCTACCCTGTGCAGCCCCACACCCACCTGTGGAATAAAACTGTGGGAAAACCAATGACATACAGCTATGGAGACTGTTCTGGGCCATCCCCCTTCTCCCTGTCTCTGTATCTCTCTATCTCTCTGTCAAAAACAATAAAAATAAATCTTAAAAAAAAAATTTAGGGAAAACTGGGATGGCTCAGCAGGTAAAGTGCTCGCTTTGAAGCCCTGGGGACCGAGGATTGAATCCCAGTCCTGGCCCATGTGGACCCACATGCTGAACTGGGGAGTGCCCCCAGTTCAGTTCTCACCAGGACCTATGTGAGAGGCTCCTGGCCCAGTTCCTGCCCTGCCCAGCCCTGTGCCCACCTGTGGAGTGAAACTATATGGAAAACAAACGAATGCTGTCAACTATGGAGACTGCTCAGGCCTTCCCCCTTCTCTCTGTCTCTCTCTGTCTCTGTTTCTCTCTGTCAAAAATCAATAAATCTTAAAAAAAAAAAATTAGTAAACCTGTAAATGAAGCAGTTTAATTACTTATTCATGCGGACAGTGCCCAGACAGGAGAGACTGATGAATAAGATAGAAAATAGAAGTCTCTGAGTCATTTGTTAATGCTTAAATCTGAAAATCATGACTCTGATTAGAACACATTAAAAAGTCCACATTAGGACAAGGCAGTCATGTGGGCTTTCTCTCTCTTTGAACTGATTCCTTTATCTTTAGTTTGTTCTTGCCTTTCTGCTCTGCCAAATAACAAAGGCTTTGTTTCAACAAGTCTTGGAATCTTGGAGAGGTACTTCCCATCACTGTTCTTACCACACACTCCTCTTCATAAATAGAAGTTTTTTGCTAAGTCATCTCCTGTGTAACTGTGACAGGCTGAATAATGGCCCCCCAAAGATGTCCACATCCTAATCCCGGAACCTGTAGGGAGTTAAGGTTGCAGATGAAATTAAGATTGCTAATCAACTGACTTTAAGGTAAGGAAATGAGTCTGGATTATGCAGGTGAGCCCCATGTGACCCTGGGGTCCTCAAAAGTGAGAGAGGAAGGAAGGACAGTCAGTGTCACAGGGGTGTAATGGGAGAATTCCACAGGTCGTGCTGGCTTAGCAGATGGGATGGGAAAAACAGGGAGGCTCTGGAAGCTGCAAAGGACAGGAAAACAGAGTCTTCATGACAGCTTCCCTGCGGACTTTTGGCCCCGTGAGACCCATTTCAGACTTCTGACTTCCAGAACATAATAGATTTGTGTAGTTTTAAGCGTCTAAGTTTCTGTCATTTGTTGCAGTGGCCAGAGGGAATTAATACAGCAGCCATTTATGATAGTTGGGGAGAAAAAACCCTGAAATTTTATTAACTTTCTTAAAAACACCAGTTTGAACTGAAAAGTTCCAAAAATTAAAGACATTAACTCTGCCCGGCGGCCGGCCGTGACTCCTGGGTGTGGTTGTCCCTGCCATGCCACATGTGCCCTCTGGGTGGCGGCTGCAGCCATTACAGGTGCTGCTCTTCAAGTCAGGCCTGTGACCTCCACGAGGGGTAGCAGAAATCAAGACGCTTAGAGGCAGTTTGGTACATTCTCGAAAGTTGACTATTTGGGAGGCCAGGATAGCTCAGCGGTTAAGCACTTGTCTCGCAGTCGGGAGGTCCAGGGTTCAATTCCTGGCCCCGGCCCGTGCAAACCCATATGCTGAACTGTGGTGCAACTGGTAACCACCGGGATGGCTGCGAAGGTCCTCGCCTCCCTTGTGGGAGGCCCCCAGTTCAGTTCCCACCCAACGCGGCCCCACATCCACCTGTGTGGAGTGAAACCATGTCACAACTAATGATGTGCAACTATGGATCCTGCTCTGGGCCTTCCCACCTTTCTCTCTCTCTCTCTCTCTCTCTCTCTCTCTCTCTCTCTCTCTCACCTTCTCTCAAACAATAAAATAAACCCTTAAAAAAAAACAACTTGAGGATATTTCTTATCCAAAAGGGCTCTGTATCTGGTCCTAAAAAGTGAACCAATTTTATGTTGTCAGCGGGTAATTATCAAGGCACCAACGATCCAATTGGTAGTCCTTTGAAAATGAGAATTTCTGGTTTCTTCTTCACCTCATCCAGCTGCCTACTTTTTTTGCCTATTGCCCTACTCATCCCCCTTGACTGGAACAGGAAAGAAGAGAAGACATAAGAGAAGATTTAGTCACTCTCTGTCTCCCTATTAATGAAGGTTTTGTTACAGAAGAGTTTGACACTTCCAATTTATAAGGGTTGTCTGGAAAAATCCATCCATGAATGATTCTATTTTTCATATTACATAGTGAGATACTTTCCAGACAGCCCTCATATTTAGAGATGGAGGTAGCTAATCTGGCCAAAAATATAGCCAGCGCTAATTATCAGTAACAAAGAACAATAATGCTTCTTTAAAAAATCAACAGTAAGATTTTCCTAAACTGAAACTTTTTTTTTTCCCAAACACATTTTATTTATTTATTTATTTTGACAGAGGAGAGAGAGAGAGAGAGATACAGAGACAGAGAGAGAACTGAACTAGGGGAGCTCCCAGTTCAGCATATGGTTCCGCACGGGCCAGGGCCCGATTTGATCCTCGGTCCCCGGCGCTGCAAAGTGAGCACCTAACCCACTGAGCCATCCCGGCTTCCCCTGAAACTTTTTAAAAATACTGAGTTACATATGTCTTGTAAAAAGCAAACAGAATTATATAGCTTAGTCACATAACATAAAAGTAACAAACACTTCCATAACTCATTTATCCATTTGTATTTGAAAACTTGTTTCCATCATGAATGTGTTCCCTCTGCAGTTTCCTCCGTCATATTTGCTTCCAAGGCTGCAGAAGCAGCTCTCAAGAGCTGTGTGGCCTTGGGGTCCGGAGTTGGCCACGCCCACTGCATGGACCTCAGTCTCACAGACTATTTCTATTCAGCACAGCTGAAAACGTACATCAATACCCCAAATTGTATTCTCACCCCCAACCAGGATTTCCATATCTACTGAAATTGGGCATGTAGATGTGACTCAGAGAAAGATCGCATGCAGTAAAATGTTCATGTTGCCACATTTTCTTCACATTCTGGAACTAGAATGATTTGCTTGTGTAAAGTTCATGTTCCAGGCAAGCTAGTTGGGACACTTAATGCTTGCTTTCTGGCATATGAAATAAAGGTGTTTTCTGCAGTTGGCCCTGAGTGATACAACACATAAATGCTTTGAAAACAGTTACCAAAAACTATGTCGGTTGTTCTGAAAGTTACACGGGATATCATTGTTACCTAGCCTAAATGTGCTTTTGGGTAAATTTTTCAACTACTGGAAGCCTGTGCAGCTGTTTCAAGCACCTTGTGGCACAACATATGTTATTATCTGTATATGTAATCCACAATTTCAAGTGATCGAAGAGATACTTCCCCCATCTTTGTCTCCTCTTAGGGAGAGGGTATGTACAAACATCAGCTATAGTAGCACTGGGAGGACCTGCTCAGCTAAATTACAGCAAAAGTGGCTAGTAATTGTGACATTTCAACATGAGCTAGGTGACTGAATCAGTAAAGAAATGGCAGCAAGTTGATAATCAATAAGGATGAAGAAAAATTATATTTGTGAAGGAAATTATTAAACTAGGGTCCAATAGAGAGAAAGTTAACTAGAAATTTAACGAGAAATGTGGAATCCCAACACTGAAACAGTGTGCATCTGAAATGTGAATAAATAGATGCTAAGAGCGAGTGAGTCAGAAGCACATGAGTTTTAAGAGGTTGAACTCAAGAGACCAGATCAGGCAATGAACACTGCCTAATACCATCACATGATCAGCCCCGAGGCCCACATTTAATTAGAATAAGGAGTGGGGCGCAGTGGAGGCCAGAGCAGCACTGTTGTTTTTCGTGGATGGAGCCAGAGGACTTCAAAGCTAAACTTTGGTCGCTGGGTCTGTGAGAATTCAGCATGGACTATCTCTGCTACTTCCTGGGATTTCTACTTCTGGCTGCAAGATTGCCACTTGATGCCGCCAAACGTGAGTAACTCAGTTTCTGTGTTTAACCCATTCTCTGGTTATTGGCTGAAGCTTTGTGTTGTCATCTCAGCAGAAGCTGGAGTTTATGGAGCCCCTCAGGAAGCTTCCATGCTCACTTGTTATTTTCTTCTGGAAACTGTTGGGAAGCTTGGCACTACAGCAACATGCCTCCTGCTCCACTCCTTGCTTCAGGCTCTTGGAAAGCAATAACTGCAGCCTCTCTCTTCGGGAGCTTTTTGTTTTTTTCCATCATAATTGCTGCCTACTGTCTTGCCAGGCAGTGGGTGGGAGGGGCTGTGAGGAGAATGGTCTCTGGCCAAAGCAGTGCTACCCACTACACTTTGGTTTCCATCCAATAGGGTAGAGAGCTCAGATAAAATGGAGCCCCAAATCTGGAGACAGGCACTCTAAGAATCCCAACCCAGAAGTGGCTGCTAATCCTGCTGATACATCCTCTCCAGACCATCTGCAACGTGCAGCCTCTGGAGTGGGTTTACGGGGGAAGAGCTGAGCCCGTCTCGATTCTAGTTACACGCTGGAGGTTGGGGACCTTTTAACAACACTGACCTGCAGATCAGTAGACTGGGAATCATTGGAGGCGGGTGGGAGCATCCCTGTTTCAAAGCCTCCTCTTGTGATTAGAATGCAGTCAGAATTCTGAGTCACTGGGACATGTGTGGCCCATTTGTCCCGTGCAGGGTGCACTTGGTGATGGTAGCCCCCATCCCGGAGGTAGACTTCGTTTGGAGTGGGAGAAGGAAGTGGATCCACTCCGCCTCACTTCAAAAGAGTAGTGACACTCACTGGATGAAAAGTTCAGGGGTCCTGATTCAGAGGGGCAACTCTGTGGGGTGGAGTGACCAGGGGAGGGAGGCTCTAAGAAGGGACCAACATCCACCTGGTGTCCACCGAGTAGCCTCTATGGAGGCTGCTTCCCTTAGGGAATCGCTCAGGTAACCCCCTCACAATGCCTTTGTGGAGCCAATGGTCCTTCCCCTATTCAACGGGTGAGGAAACTTAACGCCCAAGTGTTGCTCTTCCCCTGCTCGCCCAGCTCTGAGAGAGAAGGATCTTGGACGCATGGCAGAGTGGCCTCTGCAAGCATCATTCCACTCCTTGCCAGAGAGGAATGCCCCTCCTCCACGCAGGCTGTCCTTGCCGAGTGGGATCCGAGGGGGCTGCTGGGTGAGGGAGAGTGGGGAACTGCTGGCAGCCCCGGAGGTTGGAAGACAAGGTGGCTGCCCGCTGCTTAGCCCCTTTGTCAAGACCTTCTCCTTCCTCCTTCCGACCAGGGCTCTGATTAGAAAGTGGCCAGGAATCCCTTCGTGTTTGAGACACTGCTAAGTCCTACCCATGCTTATTTTTTCTGGCCAGCATCTCTGGTTTAGGGCAAGGTGAAACCAGGAAAGTCTGAGTTTTCTTCGTGTTACCTAATAGGTTGTAGGCTACGACTCCTCTCCAACGTGCTTCACAGCGAGATTCAGCCTGAGGCTCATCTGTTTTACTGAGCAGATGTGGTGCAGAAGCCCAGATTGGAGTGGGGTGTAAGAAGGGGGTGCTGGGGCTGCAGGACTCCCATGATGGGGCCAAGGAGGTGGCATTTAGAAGGAGGTGGAGGGCCGGCCAGTTCTCCTCTGAGCAGCCGAGGCTGGAGGCTTGGGCAGTGCTGGTCTCGGGAGACCGCGCCATCTTCTGCAACCCAGAAAAGGTGTGTTGTCTTTGCCAAGGGAATCCAGTCACAGGGCCTGTGCAGGCTGCCAGGTCTGGGAGAACCTCTGGCCTGTGTTTGGCTCACATGGCTTGGGGACAGACTGAGGAGGCTGGCACCGTGATCCCATTTTCCCAGACCAGGAAGGGGGCCACAGAGAGGGCCAGTAACTCACCCCAGGTCAGGCAAGTCCTCTTACACAGCGGGTCAGAGGAAGAAGGCGGCTTCCAGGCAGACTGCTGCCCTTCCTGCGGTCGGACAAACTTGGGTTCCCTGTCAGCGGCAGGGCAGGGCCACAGGTGACTCAAAGCTCCATGGAGCTTTCGTTTCCTCGTTTGCAAAACTGGGTAATGGGGTACTTGTGAGATGAGCTAGCAAAAGGCGCTTGGGGTGGGAGACATACATGGCAGCAATTGTCTTACTTCAATGAAGCTCCCAGCACAGAGCCTGCTGTCTGGGGAGACAGAGGATCAGAGAACTGCCAGGTCCACGGGAGGCCCCTGAGCCTAACTGTAACCTTCTTCCCACCAGCACCTCTTTGCTCTGCTCAATAAAAGAGATTAGCCTCCTGTTGGATCTCGCTGTTCCTCATAGTTTGAGAGGAGTCGCAGCCTATTAGGCAATATAAAACAAAACCCATACTTCCCTGGTTCCACCTTGCCCTAAACTACAGATGCTGGCCAGAAAAAAATAAGGATGGGTAGGATTTAGCAGTGTCTCAAACACTAAAGAATTCCTGGCCACTTCCTTTTTTTCTTTTTAAGATTTATTTTTTGACAGAGAGAGAAACAGAGAGAAGGGGGAAGGCCCAGAGCAGTCTCCATAGTTGACATTAGTTTTCCATATAGTTTCACTCCACAGGTGGGCACAGGGCCACACAGGGCAGGAACTGGGCCGGGAGCCTCCCACATAGGTCCCGGCAAGAACTGAACTGGAGGCACAGCCCAGTCAGCAAATGCGTCCACCTGGGCCAGGACCTGGATTCGATCCTGGGTCCTTGGGGCTACAAAGTGAGCGCTCAACCTGCTGAGCCATCTTGGCTTCCCTGGCCACTTTCTAATCAGAGCTCTGGTAGAAAGGAGGAAGGGGAAAGTGTTGACAAAGTGGTTAAGTGGTCGGAAGCCACCTCTGCGCTGGTGGAGGGAACAGGGAGGTCAAAGTGGTGAGGGAAGAGCCATAGTGATGCTGAGAGTGACTCCATTTACCTTCACGTCACTTACCCCCTACCACCCTGGAGTATGTACACACACACACACCTCTTTCTTACATCTGCTTACTACTACGTTTGCTTCACTCTTTTTTAATTCAACTTTTTATTTTGAGGTCATTTTAGATACACACAGTTTTAAGAAATGCTTCTAAGAGATCCCCTGTACCCTCTGCCCAGTTTCTGTCAATGGTAACATCCTATGAAACTATTGTATAATATCACAACCGAGATATTGACATTGATACAGTCAAAATGTACAATAGTTCCATCACCACAGGATCCCTCATGCCCTTTTATAGCCAAACCCACATCACTTTCCCACCAAACCCCTCCCCCAACCTAGTAACCACTAATCCAGTCTCCATTTTTATAATTTTGTCACTTCAAGAATGTTACATACAGGATACCGGGATAGCTCAGTGGTTAAGCACTTATCTTGCAATCGCGAGGCCTGGAGTTCAATTCCAGGCCCCGGCCTGTGCAAACCCGTATGCTGAACTGCAGCACAACTGCTAACCGCCAGGATGGCCCGTTGGTGAAGGTGCTCGCCTCCCACGCTGGAGGCCTTTGGCTAGATTCCCGCCCCGCACAGCCTCACATCACCTGTGTGGAATGAAACCATGTCACAGCTAATGATGTACAACTGTGAAGACTGCTCTGGGCCCCTCCCTGCTTCTCTCTCTTCCTCTCACTTTCTCTCAAAAACAATAAATCTTTTCTTTTTTTTTTTAAAGAATGTTATATAAGTGGAATTGCTACACATGTAATCTTTGGAGATTGGCTGGTTTTAGTCAGCATGCTTTATTGGCATTATTGCATGTATCATAGTTTGTTCTTTTTTTTATGACTGAGGAAGTAGTCCATACATAGATGTACCACAGTCTAACCATACACCCACTGAAGGATACCTGGGTTGTTCTATTTGGAACTATTATGAATAGAGCTGCTAGAAACATTCATGTGCAGGTTTTTGTGTGAACATAAGCTTTCATTTCTCTGGGACAAATGTTCGAGAGTGCAATGGCTTGGTTGCATGGTAATTACATGTTTAGTTTTATAAGAAACTGCCAACCTGTTTCCCAGAGCGGCTGTACCATTTTACATTCCCACCAGCAATGCCTGAGTGATCTAGTTTCTTCACATCCTCACCTACATTTGATGTGTCACTATTCTTCATTTTAGTCATTCTGGTAGGTGTCTAGTGATATTTCATTGTGGTTTTAATGTGCATTTCTCTACTGGTTAATGCTGTTGAACATCTTTTCATGTGTTTCTTTGCCACCTGTACATCATCTTCAGTGAAATGTCTTTTCACATCTTGACTCATTTTTTAATTGGACTGTTGGCTTTTTCACACGGAGTTTTGAAATTTTTTTAATACACAGGGTCCAGCAGGAGTAACATCCTCTTTAAAGTTTACCAGCTCATAACACGGGGCCATTACTTCTGCTGAAGCCAGTATTTTAGATATTAGTTCTTTATCAGAAATACAGTTTGAAAATATTTTCTTTTGGTTTGTAATTTGCCTTTTCATACTCTTCACATGGTATTGTGCAAAGTTTTTAATTTTAATGAGCTCTAATTTACCACTTTTTTTTCTTTTTAAGGGTCATATTTTTTGTTATCAAGTTTAAAAATTCTTGCCTCGCTTAGAGTCTGAAGATCTCTCTTATGTTTCTCACATTTTTGTAGCATGCCATTTGTTGAAAAAGCTAGCATTCCTCCAACAGATTGGTTTTGCATCTTTGTAAAGTATCAGTGGGGCATATTTGTATGGGTCTATTTCTGGGTTCTATTCTGTCCCATGGACCTGTGTCAATTTCTTGTCACTATCCTTTGAATTCTGTTTTTTTCCTTTGACTTCTGGCATTTAAAATTAGAGAAAAAATCTGTTTTGATTATGTTTCTGAAAGCACTGGCTTTCTCTCAGGATGTGAGAAAGAGGAGGACTGGAACAGTGGGAAAAACTAGTCTGGCAATCAAAAGACGTGAATCTTCATTTCCACTCAATTAAAGATGATCTCCAGTGAATCCTTATTCCTTCTCTTGGCCTGAATTTTCTCACTTATAAACTGAAAGGATTTGAATGAACTAATCTTAGTTCTTTTCAGATTAAATATTCTACCATTCTGTGATTCAATTTGTGTGAATTTTCAGTTATAAACATTTATTAATAAACATGCATTTCCTGGCCTCACTTAAGAGTATAATTTTTCAAATAGGAACAATCTCACAGAATCATAGGACATGTGGTTTTTGTCTTACTTAAAGGCCCAGAGAAGACACACGGCTTGAGGTCACACAGCCTGTTTAGTAGCAGATCCAAGACTAGAACCCAGGTTCTGTGACTCCCAGTTCAATGTTCTTTCCTGTTCCATCAGCCTCCCTTACAAGAAAGGGACACCATGATACTCCCCCTCTTACCAAGAAGAATGAATAGAAGAAAGACGTCAGTGGCATCCATTCAATATGGCCTCCCTGAGTACCTACAAACCTTATGAAATGCAAAATGGCTTTCATCATTGTTAGGTAAATACTAAATGAGGAGTGGAGGAGACAAAATAACGTGTTTTTCAAATATTGATATAGGATTTTATGATGTGCTGGGCAATGAAAGAACTTCTGATTATATGAGGGAGCACAACCGATTAAGTGGTTGGTCTTCAGATGAAAATGACTGGAATGAACAACTCTATCCAGTGTGGAAAAGAGGAGACCCGAGGTGGAAACACTCCTGGAAAGGTAAGTCAAAAGACGCAACCCAAACAACTGCCATTTTCTACTTACGTTAGTCTCAGAGATGCTAGACTTGGAGATCACATGGCTTGTTTCCTCTGTGAATGACGGTACTCTAGGTACCAAGTGGGAGGCACCTGAAGTTGGCATTTTTTTCTTTATCTCAACATATCACTTTCTAAGCCACATGAACACAGTTTAATCTCCTTAGAATTCACAAGTTCATAAGTTCTTAGAAGATTTTGGAGAGTGAGCACATTTAGCCTCAACCCTATTAAACTAATGCTTGAATGGTCTTCTTCAGATGCTCTGATTTTCCAGAGCAGTTTTTTACCATCTCAAAAGTGTGGTTTGCTGGAAAGTGAACATATTTTCATTCATATAATGAGTGACTTCTTCAATCAATTATTTTGAGATTAAAAAATACAAACCTTTAATACTTGTCTCCTCAACCCAATCGAGCAGATATTGTTTTTTTATTATTTTAAGTAAATGTTCTTTCTGTGTTTAGAGAATTCCTTAAATGGTCTGACTTCTTTTTTTATTCATCTTTTAGAATGTTGTGCTCTGATAGCAAAAGCTAAGAATCCAGAAAATAAATCCATGCATCATAAAGAGGCAGAAGGATCCTCTGGCTGATCCTTCTAAGTAGATTTAACTGTAGGAGTGAAAGAGGGGTGTGGTGACCAAGCTCTGCCTTTCTCTTCCCTAGGAGGTGCTGTGCAGGTGGTTCTGACCAGCGATTCCCCGGCACTGGTGGGCTCCAACATAACATTTGTGGTGAACTTGGTGTTCCCCAGATGTCAAAAGGAAGATGCCAATGGCAACATAGTGTATGAGAAGAACTGCAGAAATGGTAAGAAATGCTACTTACATCACCCTAGTTTCTCAAACTACTGGAGACAGCAGTAGTTCTCCTAAACCACTGAAGACTCATCTCAAAAACCTTAGTGCTCACAAGTGCTTCTGTAAATGCAAGATGCTGCTCTCATCCCCTATCACCCTCTCCAAGTTGGATGACCCGGAGGGTGAGTTTGTACTTATAACCAGTCCCTTCGTCACCATAAACATTAATCAATGCCACTGCAGCAGAGTGATGGCTTGCCACTACTTGGAACCCATTTCAAAAGCTATATTGTCACACTCACTTTTTTTTTTTTTTTTTTTTGGGTGTCCAGTTGATTGGACAGAGAATGCCTTGTTATTGCTCAGGTTTTGATTTTATTACTCAAAATTCTTTTGGCTGCTCAAAACATAGCCAATTTGATAGATGTTTGCTGATCCAATTAATTTCTGTTCCCAAGTATTTTTTTTTAATATATATTTTTTTATTTATTTATTTTTGACAGAGAGAGAGAGAGAGAGAGAGAGAGAGAGAGAGAGAGAGAGAGATACAGAGACAGAGAGAGAACTGAATTGGGGGAGCTCCCAGTTCAGCATATGGTTCCACATGGCCCAGGCCGGGATTCGATCCTAGGTCCCAGCACTGCAAAGTGAGCGCTTAACCCACTGAGCTATCCCGGCTTCCCCTTTTTTTAAAAAATATATTTTTATTTATTTATTTATTTCCAAGTATTTTTTTAAGCAAATGCTTTGTGGCTACTAGCACACATTCTAAAATGTATATATTTTGGATTTGCTTTGCTCTTAATTAAATCAGATAAGCTCTTTATACATGTTGAAGAGCACAAATTAACACAAATACATCAAGGGAAGTTATCTTGTTAAAATCGTACATTCTCAAAAACTCCAAGTTAATTACTGAGATTCTTCAGTCAGGGACAAGGCTATTAAATGCACTTATGATCTGACTTTATTATTTAGAGCTTCTATTAAACTGTCAACATATTCATTCCTTACTAATGTATCATCTTCCTATGAGGAAAACATTAGAGTCTGTATAGAAAGAGTTTGATAGTTAAAAAGTATTGTAGGGGAAGCCGGGATGGCTCAGTGGGTTAAGCGCTCACTTTGCAGCCCTGGGGACCGAGGATTGAATCCCGGCCCCGGACTGTGTGGACCCATATGCTGAACTGGGGAGTGCCCCCAGTTCAGTTCTCACCGGGGTGAAGATCCTGGCCCAGTTCCTGCCCTGTGCAGCCCCACTCCCACCTGTGGAATGAAACTATGTGGAAAAACAAATGATGTGCAACTATGGAGACTGTTCTGGGCCCTCCCCCTTCTCTCTGTCTCTGTCTCTGTATCTCTCTCTCTGTCAAAAGCAAAAACAAAAAGTATTGTATTAAATATTCTGTAGTATTTTTCTCTTTGTTTTCCTAAAAAGTCTGGTTTTTATTAAGTGTTTCAAATGACAGTCTAGCCTTCTGAGAATTTTTATGTGAAAGAGTCCTTGAGACTTCTGAAAAATTTAAGAAGATATTTGTCACCACTAAAAGGAACTAGGAATCTTTTAAGAAATGAAAATTCCAGGTATAGGGCAGGAAAAGTATCAGGTGAGCCTGGGGCATCTTATTGTACCAGAAAACATGGAAGTGCTCAAAGAATGATGGGAACGTGTTGTAAAGACACAGAAGCCAGCGTGAAGGGGCTCTTCCCACTGGCCATGCTTGAGTCCATTTAAGAATAAGAAATACTAATGGCTTTAATCAATTGATAAAAGGGTTCTCCATAAATGGCAGTGACATAAAACAAACAAACAAACAAACAAAAACACACCAAAAAAACCCACACAAAAACAAAAAACAACCAAAGAGAGTGAGGGGGTTGTTCTAGGTGAAAAGATTGATCATGACTTGTTTAAAATAAAAAATGTCATGCATACAGAAAAGTAGAAAGGAGGGTACATTGAGCACTCAAATACCCTCTACCTAGATTCAACAATTTAGACATTTTGCCATATTTGCTCTTTTCTTTCCTTCTCTTTCCTTTCATCCTTCCTTCCCTTCTTCCTTCCTTCCTTCTTCCTTCCTTCCTTCTCTCCTTTCTGAAGCAAAATAGGCAAATGTAGTATGCAATCATTGATTGCTGTGGTAGGGGTGGTAATGATGTTGTGTTTATATAGAGGAATACTCTCATTCTTAGGAGATGTATGCGGAAGTCTTTAGGAGTGAAGAGTCAGGATGTCAAATGAGCCAGGAAAAAGCTGCAGATAGAGTGCATCCACATAAATAGATAAACTATCCCTCAGTTTGGTCTGAATGCAGTTATGATTTGGAGTCCCCCATATGAAGATAAAATATATTGTGATATCTCTGGATTGAACTTCCAAGAATTACTGAAGTATAACATATGTGCAGAAAAATGTCATCAGTCACAAATGTACCATTGGATGGATGCTGAACATTAGGGTTTGAGTTGTCCAACTATATTTAAACTAGTTATGAAAACATGAAAAAGGGTCTAATTCAAGATGAGCATTGTGCATTCTGAATCCAGATGACAATCATGGCTTGTTTCGTTCTCTGTTTAGAAGCAGGTCCATCTGCTGACCCATATGTTTACAACTGGACAGCATGGACAGAGGATGATGACTGGGAACATGGCCCCCACCATCGCCACCACCACGTGTTTCCTGACGGAAGGCATTTCCCTCACCACCATGGATGGAGGAAGTGGAATTTCGTCTACGTGTTCCACACACTTGGTTGGACTTTTACAAACCTCTTTAGGTTTTTCTTTACCTTTCCTTACAACTTAGAATTTTTTCTCTCTTTTTATTCTGTAAATGAGAATTATAACACTGAGAGTCTAATAATATAATAGTGAATCTGCTAACTTTCCTTAGTTGGGATGGAAGGTGAGGGATAAAAATAAAATCTTGATTAGCCTTGCCAAAATCTCCAGGACACCAAAGAATTAAAAGGAGAGGGGAAAGGATCCAGTTTTCTTTTTTTAAAACAAAAGTATTCAATCTTTTCTGTCTATAACAGTAATATGAAAAATATTAATATTTACTTGACTGACACAGATGGGCATTTGCTGATTTATTCTTGGATTTTTATATTGTCAAATGCATTTTTAAGAACTAAAAGAACTAATGTTCTTTTTAGAAAATTTCGAAAATTTAGAGAAGTGAAAACGAAAAATAAGCCATTCATAATGAACACCAGAGATTATCACTGGTAACATGATGATGTTTCTTTAATATATTTTTTTTAATTTATTTATTATTTTTGACAGAGAGAGAGAGAGAGATACAGAAACAGAGACACAGAAACAGAGACAGAGAGAGAACTGAACTGGGGGAACTCCCTAGTTCAGCACATGGGTCTGCACGGGCCGGGGCCAGGATTTGATCCTCGGTCCCCGGCGCTGCAAAGTGAGCGCTCAACCCACTGAGCCATCCCAGCTTCCCCTGGTGTTTCTTTACTAGTATTTCTTGATTAGGATTATAATGTGCACACACCTTTTTTTTTCTTAATATCATGAGCATTTGAACATATCATTAAAATTCTTTATACGAGGTGTGATAAAATATATGGTTGATGTTTAAATATAAATATTACAGCAAAAGACACATTGTTGTTAATCCCTCTCAAAATACTCCCCCCTCACTTCAAACACACTTATCCTACCCTTCTTGTCACTTTCTGGAGCAGTTCTGGAAGTCCTCTTCCATGAGAGTCTTTAGTTGCATTGTCTTGGATGCCTTGATGTCCTGAATCAGTTCAAAACATTTACTTTTCATGGTCATTTTGACTTTGGGGTAGAGCCAGAAGTTGCACGGTGCCAGATCTAGTGAATAAGGTGGATGAGGATATACTGTAATGTTTTTACTTGACAGAAATTTATGTTAATGTGTTGATCCATGATTTATGGCACACTTTAAAACACGTCTTCTCTCAACCATAGCTCACAACCAACTCACTGCACTGAATAAGTTGAAACTTGTCACACACTGTTACTAAGGTTCAACACACCAATTCCCATAGTGAAGAACTCTGCCTTTCCATTGGATGGCCCTTGTCAGTGGCGTTCACCATCACTATATTTTTTTATCATACCTCATATAGGTACATTATTTTAATGACTTCATGATATTCCATTATGTACAAACAACACAATCTAACCATTGTTGTTTAACATAGCCTACCCTCTTTTTCTAACCATAAATTATATCCACCTTGCTCTATTACTGGTGAGGTGATTATTTTTAGCAGGATCAAATTTAGGTTATTAATAGCAAAGCTGCTAAGTTCTTAGTTTAAAATGTCACCAGGTACCACCCGCTCTGAGTATTTGAGAACTGCTACCAATACCGTGTTTCCCCGAAAGTAAGACATCCCCCGAAAATAAGACCTACTTACAGTTTTGCCTCTCGCTGAAATATGTATAAGGCATCCCCCCGAAAATAAGACCTAGCACATCTTTGGGAGCAAAAATTAATATAAGACACTGTCTTATTTTCGGGGAAACAGGGTATAAGACACTGTCTTATTTTCGGGAAACAGGGTAGTGCAGCCTCCAAATTTCTAAATGTTTTATCTTCCTTTGTAAATTAGAGAAAGCTTCTCTTTCTCCAATTAACTTATTCACAACTCAAAACAAAATATTAATAATACATTCAAATTGAACAAAGTACAAAGTATATGTATCAAATATTCTGCCCATCTATTTAAATCACCTGATCTAAATTAAGCTGGCTTTTTTCTTTTTTTCAATGCCTTCATGGCCTTGTCAGTCAACTCACCAAATGTCGTGATTCCTTTGACCTGACAGTTTGCATGGAGTCACTCATGCTCACTGACACTCCAGAATCTTTTTTAGCCTAGTTCACATCCATTAACTTAACTACTAGTCAAAATGTCTTCATTCAAAATCAGCTCTCATTCAGAAACTCTGTTTTTCAAATGAGACTGTTTTGAATTTCCATCTTCTGCCAAGGTCTCAGATCTAACTGATACTCTCCCTCAGCTAAGCATTGCCTCTGTGATCTGCCTATCTGTGTCAGAACTAACATTGTCCTCATTTACAATAACTCCCTGAGAGGGGGAATCCGGGATAGCTCAGTGGTTAAGTGCTTGCTTTGCAGCCCTGGGGACCAAGGATCAAATCCCAGCCCTAAGGATCAAATCCCAGCCCTAAGGATCAAATCCCAGCCCTGAGGATTAAATCCCAGCCCCAGCAATACAGACCCATATGCTGAACTGGGGCGCACTGCCCATGTGGGAAGGCCCAGTGGCTCTTGCCTCCCACTCCCCCCCCACCCCTCTTTCGGCCCCTGGATCGAGGGGGCATGCCACACACACCCTGACCATGTGATAAACGTGGTCTTTAAATATTCTCATCTCACAAGCATCCATCTTACAATGCCTGTTGTCCCAATGACATGTCTATACTGAGTGCCTCAATAGGATTAGAAAAATCCCTGAGCACTGAAGGAGAGGAATTACCTTTACTAGCTAGACCATGGCAGTTCTTCGATGTAGGTTAGGGTTGGACAAAGAAAAAGAGTGGCTCAAGGGTATCCTAGAAATATGTTTATGGAAACACTCCATTCTCTACTATACTCACCATAGCTTTCATTACTTACTATACATTTACATACACTTACTATTATTATAAGGTAGAGGATTCTAGACCCCTAAAAAAAAAAAAGCTGCTAAATAATATAGCTGAAATAGTAATACTGTTACAAAAATAAGGTAGATATTGTTTGAATACATTTTAAAAACTTTATTGGACATGTCACCATGATATTCAAAGTATTTTCTGTGGGAAATACATGCATTTCAAGTGCCAGATTACATATTAGAAGTATTTATTTGTAAAGTAATGATTGCGTTATCCTACTAAATGGCTATGTTCATTTTAACCAACTGTATGCAATTGTTTTATTTGATTTTAGGTTTGTTTTATAAGGTTTTACATTAAAAATGAGCACTATCTTCCCTTGTGAAGCAGCCAGACCCTCATACCCATCTGGTTTTCCTTCCCCAGAGCAAACTCAATGGTAGTGGCCAGTCTTTAAGAAACAACTTCCTGACATAATTATGTCATGTAACAAATTCCTAAATATTTCCAATCTCTTAAAGGTCAGTATTTCCAGAAACTGGGACGGTCTTCAGTGAGTGTTTCGATAAACACAACCAACATGACGTTGGGCCCTCAACTCATGGAAGTAACTGTTTTTAGAAGAGACCGATGGACACACGCTCCCATCTCAAAAGTGAAAACTGTGTACATGGTAACAGGTGAGTGGCGTGAGCTATAAATTAACTGAGGATGAGGCACTTAGTTCTAGTGATGTTACTGGGTTAAGAGAGAGTTAGAACCAAGGGTTCTGGGTTAGAGTAACCCAGTTACAGTTCATCTGAATCCCTCCTCAAACTTCTACTTAAAACTTCTTGGTGGGATGCTGGGATGGCTCAGTGGGTTAAGCACTCACCTTGCATCCCTGGGGTTCGAAGATTGAATCCCGGCCTCTGCCTGTGCTGACCCATATGCTGAACTGGGGTGTAGCTGCAGTTCAGTTCCTGTCAGGGTGAGCTTCCCCTGTGGGAGGCCCCCAGTTCGGCTCCTGGCTCGAGGGTGCATGCCTCCCATGCAACAGGGCCCTGGCCCAGTTCCCACCCTGCACAGCCCCCTACCCACCTGTGTGGAATGAAACTATGTAAAAAAAAAAAAACTGATTACATACAACTATGGAGACTGCTCTGGCCCCTCTCCCTTCTCTCTCTCTCTCTGTCTCTCTCTTTCTGTCAAAAATAATAAAATTAAGAATCTTGAAAAAAAAAAAAAGAATTTAAAACTTCTTGGTCTTCCAGAATAATTTGGGGAAACTCTGGGAAACTTGCATAGGAAAAAGAAAAATGATGTTGAATCATCCCTAATTTAAATTTTTAGCCTAAAAGCATTTTTTAAGTCATCCACTTAAAATGAAGCAATCATGTATTTTGGTTTGTTTGTTTATGTCTTTTAGATCAGATTCCTGTGTTTGTGAATATGTCCCAGAAGAACCATCGAAATTCTTCTGATGAAACCTTCCTGAGGGACCTCCCCATTATGTTCAGTGCCTTCATTCATGATCCCAGCCACTTCCTCAATGAGTCTGCCATTTACTACAAGTGGAACTTTGGGGATAATACTGGTGTGTTTGTTTCCAACAATCACACTGTGAATCACACGTATGTGCTCAATGGAACCTTCAGCCTTAACCTCACTGTGCAAGCTGCAGTGCCTGGGCCTTGTCCTTCACCTACACCCAGACCTCCAAAACCTACCCCTTCTTTACGTAAGTGTTTTCCAGGTGATCTTTATGAGGGGTCCTTAACCTCTAAAAAATGCATGTAGGTTGCGTTATTAGATCCCTAGTTAAAACAATTGTGTACAGACTCTGCAATGATTCTGCTCTGTACCTGTTGGTTTATAAAGTCATTTTATCACCACTTTAAGCTGTTAGAATATGGAGGAAAGGAGAGTATGTTTAAAGTCACTTTGCAAGATGAATCTGGTGACTTGTACAACAGCTCTTTGTCCTTGTTATGTATACAGATGCTTTCCCCCTTCTAACCCATCACATTTCTGTTGGTTGACCACTTTTTCTTGTCTCTATGAGAAGACACACTGGCTCCTTAAAAACATTCAGGCCACTCCACTTTCCTGCCTCTCCCACTTTTCTTTCCACTTTCATTCTCCTCCCTGCCATGCCTACATCCACCTCATGTCCCACAGAAATAGCAACACTTAAGGGCAGTTTCCAAATGGACCCCAAAAGAATGCACCTTGAGAATATTTCTTGGCTAGCAAGCTGGAAAGACTCCAGGGGTTAAAAGTATTCTGGATGAAAGGCATAATTAATGACATCTCACCTCATAGTGACTGTATATGAGGACATCCAAGAAGTTCTTACGAGTCTACTTTGGGAAACATTAGCTTCCATTTGATTCTCCACCCTTCCCCACAAAGCCACGAGTGCACCTTAGCACCTCAGGACCCTGGGGATAGGCTGACATCCTGTCACTGGTCACAAGGGGGTGCCATCACCAAGCCCAGAGGGAACACACGGCAATGATGTCCACACTTGTTGCTATTGTTTTTACCAAAACATGTTTGTTATAAATAACAACCTGTCATAATAGTGTGTTATTAATAAAATGGCTCTTGTTAGATCAAGAATATGTAAATTAAGACATTATAGTTTATTATTGATTTTGATGAATTCTTTTTTGAAATTCACATTTAGAAATCTAGAATAAAAGTAAAAGTTCCTAGTCACACTCTCCTCACAAGAGTTAGATCCTGTTAGGGGAAGCCGGGGTGGCTCAGTGGGTTAAGTGCTCACTTTGCAGCCCTGGGGTCCGAGGATCAAATCGTGGCAGGGGCCTGTGCGGTCCCATATGCTGAACTGAGGTGTGCTTCCTATGCAGGAGGCCCCCAGTTTGGTTCTCGTCCCCACCCCCAGTTCAACGCCTGGCTCAAGGGGGTATGTCTCCCATGTGGGAGGCTCCCGGCCCAGTTCCTGCCCTGTGCAGCCCTGTGCCCACCTGTGGAGAGAAACTATATGAAAAACTAATGCTGTCAACTACTACTACCTTAATTAGAGCTTTTTATTAATAAATTGTAACTACCATATTTTTCCATGTATAAGATAATACTTACTTGTCTAAAATTGTTAGACCAAAAATTGGGGGCCGTCTCATACACTGGAGTAGCCCATGTATTAATTTCTTAATGTAGGGTTAGAAAAGTAGGGGTTATCTTATACATGGAGGCATCTTATACATGTAAAAATATGGGGTAAAATTGGTATATAACATTATATTAGTTTTAGGTGTACAGAGTATTAAATTCCTTGCTGTAACTCCAAGGGTTATTTTTCAAGTGTCTTGTATTCACTGCTTCCCTTCCCCACACCTCAGTTCATCAATAACTGTGAGACTTTTAGAATGTAAGCTTTGGAGCTACGAGACACGCACATAGAGAAAGAATTGCCTTTTCCATGTTGTTTGCTCCTTAATCTATTATACATCAATCTCAACAGTTTAAATTGTGTATTTCATGTGTTATAGTGTATCCATATCTAAATAGACATATAGAAATACATGTTGGGATAAAGAAACTGCTATTTATTAATATTAAGTACTTCCTACATGGCAGGCATAAGAAGCAAGTTCTATATACCTTATCTCATTTAAGTTTCATAGTTCAACTCTACTAGGTTAGAAAGTATTGTTCCCATTTTACAGATGACTAAGTTCAGGCAAAGAGAGGTTACATGATATGCCCATGGTCTCAAATAGCTAAAAACAAGAAACCTAGAATCTGAGCCCAGAATACTTGCCTCCAACGTTAAAATATGACTTTATCTATTACGGCCTGCATTATTTCATCCTGATTGCTGTATCACACATTTTAATATAACTTCTACCTTTCATTTGCTTCCTAGGTTTAAGCCAGATACAGGATTGTGTTTGCTTACATAACTGAACAAGTATAACACTTTATAACTCTTACATTTATATGAATTGTTCGTAATATATTTAGTTTAAATTTCTGCAGCAATTTAATAGTATAGGATTCTTGATGTTTTTCTAAAGAGCAGGTAGACAGATGTTTAGGTTTTTGGTTATACATAACATATTTTACATTCTCAGCAGCTAACCTAAAATCTTGTTATTCAAACTCACCAGCGCCTGTGGGTGACAACGCCATGGAGCTGAGGAAGGTACCCGGTGAAGACTGCCAGATAAACAGATACGGTTACTCTAAAGACATGATCACAATTGTAGGTAAGACCAGCAGGAAAAGGATGCTAGGATCTAGCTCGGGCCATGCCGTCACTGAACTGACTGATGGGGGGTGAGGCTGTGGGGGGGCACCCACTGTGTCTAAGGGAATACCCCACACGCATGAGCAAAGACCGCTAGTTTCTAGATTCCCACCTGCCTACTTGGCCTTCCTTACACATCATGGTGGAAATGAGCCCTCCGTGAGGCCCACGCGCTAATGAGCCTCCTCAGGACTTGGATTCCCCCCACCCCGTTCGTCCCAGAAATCTGAATGAATGGGCCTTGAAGGAGGGCTATTATCAAATTCCCACAACTTCCACTTATTTCCCCTGGCTGATTTCACAAGGTCACACTTATTGTGTGTAAGAAACAGGAGTGAACAGAGCTTCCACACCTGGCTATGCTTCTTGGGCACAACCCACAGGTGCCCAACAAAGAAGACAGGTGAGGGCTGAAGCCCTGGCTGTACACCTGGTTCTAGGGATGTGGGCTGAACACGCTCGCTGTGCACCCTGGGGCTGAGACAAGGCCTGAAGCCAGGGTCTGCATCCCCCCAGGGGCACCTTCTTCTGAAACACCTGCCCAGAGCCCGTGCTGCCTTCTAACACAAACACAGACTCCAGAAACAGAGCGCGGTGAAGGACGGTTCCATTTGACTATGACATTGCTGCACGGACATGAGCCCGAAGCTATGGGATAGATTCCGGGATCTGCTGTGTTTCTGGCGTGGCAAGAAGGCTGTGCCCGTTTTGTGTGGCCTGCCGATTTGTTAAGGAGTGGGTTGATTTGGTTTGGTTTCCTTTGTATTTTGATTTATTTTTTTTAATGGGGGTTGTTTTATTAGAGGGAATTCTAGATGTTAACATCATTCAGATGACAGATGTTCCGATGCCCGTGACCCAGCCTGATGACCCCCTGATGGATTTTGTCGTGACCTGCCAAGGAACGTGAGTACATCCTCTCGGTCAGAGCAAAGGTCAAGCGAGGACCCTAGGCCTGAACAGAAGCCTTGACCCAGGCTTGCCTTCCAAGTTAAAGTACATTCCTAGTTCCTCAGAAAGCCAGGACAAAGAAGGGCCCTGCCAGGCACTCCCAAGCGTGCACTTGTTTTGCTAGAGTTGAGCAATGCTCTTTCCCTTTAACTGTTGATGAAGTTGAATCATAATTTTTGATCGAACACTCACTTTGTTTTTAAAACGTTGCCTCTAGTCTCATATTGAATCCTCGCACAATCCTATGAATCTCCTCATAATCCTAGGAATCACCGATGGGGCCAGGATAACTATAGATTTTGCCCCACAAGCAGGGGTACCCAGCAGAGCCTGGTTCACAGCCAAGGTCTGGCTCAGAACCTGACTTTTAAGCTCCCTGAGGCCCCTCCCAAGTGGCAGGAGGCCCAGGTGAACTGGCTGTGTCCTTGCATCAATTAATAGCAACGCCTGATAATCCTTTCTCTCTTTATAATTTACAAAGCTCTTCTAATGCATTAGGTAACTTGACTTCCTACGGTTTGGTTATAGTTACATACGAGTAGACTAAATATAACCTAATTAACATATATATCACACCAATTAATGAATTAAATATGCTAATAAATTTGATTTACAGGTATGTAAATAAAGTAATTAATATATGTGTGTATGCAATGTATAAATTAATCAAGAGCATGGGTCCTTATAAAAATGTGACCTTACTTGGTCACAAGGTACAGTAGCTAAGAAGTTCTTCAGCTTTGGGAGAGGAGTGGAATGAAGATGACAGAAACTAGACAAAAACCTGACTGAAGGAGTGAAGCAGCTGAGGAGGTCACAGTGTGTCTTCCATGTGCCCCCGCACCCTCCTCAGGCCCAGCATGAGAGCTTGGGCTCTCCCTCCAGGAAGTCTATTCAGAAATGAAACCATCTCTACCACAGTACTATGTGGCTGGACAGCCTAATGGTTACAAGAACAGTTGTCAAATATCTTTTGTTCCTAGCTTCGTCTCTGCCTGCTTGTGTGACCTTGGGCCAATTATTTCCCCTCCCTGAGCTGGTTTGTCCCCTGCTATGCTGGAAAAATATGACTTTCCTCATAAAGTCATTGAGAGAAATAGACAAGACCATGTCATATATCTAAAACTCAGTAAACACTGCATAGTCAGCCGTCGTTGCTGCTGTGATTTTTCTGTCTCTCAGGGAGCCAGGCAGGGCCAGTGCTGGCATTTTATGACATCTTTGCTAACACCTGAGCCATTTGCATCTTTGGGCATTCTAGGGAGCCAAAACATAGAGCCGTGACTGGGCTTCATGCCATTTCCAACAGCCCCTTGCCCTGGGGGACAAAATGTCTTCCTCCTCCACCCCTGGGGCCTCACCTTCTGGAGGATACAGAGGAAACAGTAGCTCACACCCGGCTTGTGTAAGGGTAGATGCTTTGAGGCAATTCAATGTCATGTGGTTTGAGTAAACATAAGGTAGGATTCAGTTTTATAGACGAAACGATTTTCCCTTTAAGACTACTACATTCGCTCTCTCCCTCCTGGGGCTTTGTGCCCCAGTGTTCCCACAGAGGTCTGTACCATCATTTCCGACCCCACCTGCCAGACCACCCAGAGCACAGTCTGCAGCCCTGTGGATGTGGACGTGGGCAGTGCATGCTTGCTGACTGTGAGGCGAGCCTTCAACGGGTCTGGGACTTACTGCATGAATCTCACTCTGGGTGACAATGTGAGTCTGGCCCTCACAAGCACTCTGGTCTCTGTCCCAGGCAGAGGTGAGTTTTGTTTTATGGCTGTACAAGCATTTCATCCTGCAGATCAAGGGTGTTGTGTTCAATACTAAAGCTATTCTGACCTTTGTTAGCAATGTTTCATTTTATTTTGGTGCAAATGTCATTGAACTGTTTAATGTGGATTTGAGAACTGGCATTACTATCCAACACCAAATCTACTTAGGGAAGGAGAATGAAATAGACCGAGAGTGAAACAGTGGCCAAAGAAAAGTCTTTTGATGAAAACTAATTAGCTGTGATCATGGAGCAGTAATAACAGGATATGATCACTGTGTGCTTAGATAGATTTGTATTTCAAGGGGCAAGTTTAAAAGCCCAACATAAAAAAAAATAATAATAATAATAATAATAACAAAGTTCCCTAATTAATGTGTAAGAAAGGGGAGGCTGGTACCCTCCTGTCGTTAGAATCCTCCCAGACCAAGAAGGGATATAGGAAACCAAGTGGACTCCTGGCTCCCCTCTAATTTGCCACATGTCCTCTTTCCCGTCCCATATTCTACTGAGCATTATTACACTGAGACTGTAATAAACTCACTGAGACCTTGACCTCAGCTGTTCACCAGAAAGCCTTATCTTTGCCCTCCTAATGCTTAGCGAGGTAAAATGTCAACAGAGAACCAAAAAATTTCCTTCAGAAATTTCATTTACTGTGGTTTCCATTGTCCCCCATCCTCAAAATTGGGACTGTCTCTGGTGACCCTAACTGAATTTCACTTGTTGCAAGTTACTGCTCCATCTCTTAGGAGGAATGCTACATAGTGGAATGGAGGACAGAGGTTAAATTGTGCACACATTTCAGCACTTAATTGGCTCCTTCATTGGAGTATTGTCAGGTACAATCTAACGACAACTCACAAATCACGCCTTGCTTCCAGCAAACCGTTGTTCTCTTATCTGGATTAGATGTTTAGATGTTTGCAATTAGAGTAGCGAGAAAGAAAGGGCTGGCCCAAGGACTCCTGGATGTCTAGGAGGCAACCCGAAGGGAGGCCACTTGAGGTGAGCTTAGGGAAGGACATTCCCAGCTGAAGGCATGGAGATTTGAAAGGGTCTGGGGAGTATGGGCAACTCCCAGGATTTTTAGCGCAGCTGGAAGGTAGGTCATGGGAGATGAGGCCAGAGGCATGGGAGCCCCTCACCATGTGGGTGCTGCTAGGTCAGCTGAGACCTGAGCAGGTGTCTCCAAGACACGACATCCCTCTCCTGAGCCCTTAACAGCATGTTCCAGACATGCTAACTCATTCTCTAAATGGAAGATAAATGGACTCCAAGACTATATATTATGTAATGGAAAAGATTACTGAAGGCCCAGAAGGAGCCGTATATCTTCTGAAAGCTCTCTCCCTCATTTATTTAACTACATCACAAGTGACGTGTCCTTTAGGGGCTGTCACTAATATGGTCTTTCTTCTATTTTATGACATAGGCTCCCCTTCAAGGATGGCAAATGGTGCCCTGGTCTCTGTTGGCTGCTTGGCCATATTTGTCACTGTGATTGCCTTCTTGGTGTACAAGTAAGTTGTTGGTTCTAACGCTTTAAATCACTATAGTATATTGTCAAACATAAATAGCAATATGTTGCACAAATGGGCCATTTTCCCTCTTTGGCTTTTAACCATTTTGTGTGGGGGAAGGAAAATCTTTCATTGAATGGTGAATACCAAACTAGCCTGTTGATTTTACTGGGTTTTTTTTTTTGTTTTTTTTAATCCTAAAAACACTACCAGATGTCAGTAACTTTACAAAATTGTGCCAGCTTAATATTTAATATATAACCTCAAATTATAATAAACACAGGCACATTTCTTACACAAGGAAGAGAAAATAAATATATTTCCATAAGCCCTCAGTGTCTTCAAAGCCATATATTAGGTTAAATGGAGTTAATCAATTTGTTGTTTGCCTCTTGCTCTAGGTATGTAAAAGATTGTAGAAAGTAACATATTCCAGCTGGAGATCTTGTTTCTAAATCTGTCCAACACATTGCTTTCAGAAAACGCAGGGAATACAAACGAATAGAAAACAGTATGGGGATCAAAGGCAAAGGCTTGAATGTTTTTCTCAACCATGCAAAGGTCAAGTTCTTCCCTGGAAGCCAAGAAAAAAATCCACTGATCAAGAACCAACCAGGAATTCTTTAAATCTTCAGCCTATTTCTTACCAATAGCTCATTTCTTCAGTGCCATATATGTGAGCTGGGCTACAGTAAATGACTATTAACATTTTTTCCTAAAGATTATTGTAAAATACATATTATGATTTAAGGAAATCCAATTTTTTAATAGGTTCAATGACATTTTAGAGAAGTGGTGAAGAATAATACTGCACACAGCCTCAACCATATTATCTAGCTGATAAAATCAGCCAGCAGTGCTTTTTGCGTTTTGATTTATGCTTCACTTATAATGTCTTACATCATTAGTAGAATAGACATACTGTCTTCAAAGAGTAGGGGGAGAAGGTACTGTTCATTAGCATCTGACCTAGGTTACCTGAAAGGGGAGGCTGGACACTTCCTAGCTCTCTGTGTAACCACATGCATAAAACCAATAGACTGTATTCCTGTCATTAAGACTGTGTTCCAAGGTAACTTGATTTAGCGCTTTCTGTGCATCAGGCATACTACTAGGCACATGGTCCAGCACTCAGAGAGTTGACACTCTTGTATATAATTCGAATTCCTGTACACTCTGGTGCATGTATTTGAAATTATATATTGTGGTTTTCTAAAGAAGGCCTGTGATTTTCCTACTCGTTTCTCTTCTCAAATGATATAGAAACTTGATCAGTAAAGGTTTTACCTTCATCTGTAACTAAAACTGTCTACCATATGTCAGACATGACTTTTTTTTTTTCTCTCTCTCCTTCCTGAAAAATAAAGTATGAAAAGAGACAAAATCCTGGAATTGTAATTATTTTCCAATTTGTTGTATGCCTTTCAATTTCATTTATAGTTTTTACACATAAAAAGTTGTTTAATGGAGCACTGATTATGTCATAAGCATTTTATAATTTTAAATAGATATGTACAGTATGTGACATATCAATAAATTTTATATGTAAATGTATAGAATCAGACCAATCTAAAAGATGAGGTTTTCTATAATCAAGCAATTGTCTTGGACTCTTTGAACAATTGGTATTATATTAAAAAATAAAGGGGAAGCCAGGATGGCTCAGTGGGCTGAGCGCTCACTTTGCAGCCCCGGGGACCGAGGATGGAATCCCTGCCCTGGCCAGTGTGGACCCATGTGCTGAACTGGGGAGTGCCCCCAGTTTGGTTCTCACCGGGGTGAGACCCCAGCCCAGTTCCTGCCCTTTGCAGCCTTGTGCCCACCTGTGGAATGAAACTATGTGGAAAAATCAATGATGTGCAACTATGGAGACTGTTCTGGGCCCTCCCCCTTCTCTCTGCTTCTGTCTCTGTATCTCTCTCTCTGTCAAAAAAAAAAAACCAATAAAAATAAAATCTTTCAAAATAAATAATAAATAAATAAAGGCAAGAGGATAGTCCTAGGTCATGGATCAGTAAACGTTTTCCACAAAGGGCCAAGTAGTAAATATTTTAGGCTCTGTCACAGGTACTCAACTCTACTATGGTAGCATGAAAACTACATACACATAAATCAAAGAGCATGGTTGTGTTCCAGCAAAAGCCTATTTACAAAAGCAAGTAGTAGGCCAGATTTCGCCCCTGGGCCAGTTTGTTGACCTCTGTTCTACTTGTAGACTAAAAGAGACTAAAGACACACAGCAATTAAAAGCAACTTAGGTGATGCTGGGATGGCTCAGCAGGTTGAGTGCTTGCCTTGCCACCCTAAGGTCTGCGGATCAAATCCCAGCCCCGACCATGCAGATCCACAAGCTGGTAGCTGCCGGGATGGTGGCAAGGGTTCTTGTCTCCAATACAGGAGGCCCCCCGTTTGATTCCCACCCTGTGCAACCCCACATCCACCTGGGAGGAATGAAACTATGTCACAACTAATGACGTACAACTATGGAGGCTGTTCTGGGCCCTCCCCCTTCTCTCAAACAATAAAATAAATCTTTAAAAAGATTGGATCCTGCATGAATTAAAAAAATAGCTTTGAAAGCTATTCTTGGACAACTGAGGGAAATTTAAATACATACTGGATATGAGATATTATTATGAAATTATTGTTAATTTTCTTAAGGAGTGATGTCATTTTTCTTAAGGAACTGGTGGAGATCAGTATTGAGTCAGTTCCTTCACTTCATAGATGGCCCAAATGCCAAAAGTCAGCTACTGATTCTTAAATCATCTCCAAAAAATACAAAATTTGGGAAAGCCGGGATGACTCAGAGGGTTAAAAGCTCACTTTGCAGCCCCAGGGGCCAAGAATCAATTCCAGGCCCTGGCCCATTCAGACCCATATGCTGAACTGGGGTGTACTTCCCATGCAGGAGGCCCCCAGTTCACGTCTCGCCCTCCTGGTTCAGCCCCTGGCTTTAGGGGGCATGCCCCCCATGTGGGAGGCCCTCAGCCTAGTTCCCGCCCTGCATAGCCCCCACCCAACTGTGTGGAACGAAACCATGTCAAAAACTGATGACATACAACAATGGAGACTGCTCTGGGCCCTCCCCCTTCTCTCTGTCTCTCTCTGTCTCTGTCAAAAACAATAAAATAAATCTTAAAAAAAATATACAAAATTTGTAGAACATGAATTGTGAAATTTCTCCCCACTTATGTGCTAAGTGTAGATTAATGATTCTCCACCATGGGTTACACTGGCAATATTAGGAGACATTTTAGCTGTCTACTAGGGTGGGGTGCTACTATTGAGGAGATGCTAGAGGTGCTGCTAAACCTATAAACTACAGTATAGCACCCACAACAAAGCAGCCCACATTATCTGGCCCAAAATGTTAGAAACCTATTATGGAGTAATTGAAGAAATCTTGAACATGGATGTGAAGACAAAAGACTTGAATTCAAATTCAGCCCTGACACTTAAAGCTGAGTAACCCTGGGAAAGTTCTTTGAGCTTGCTTGGCTTGCTTGCTTGCTTGCTTGCTTGCTTTTTAAAGATTTATTTTATTGTTTTTTGAGAGAAGGTGAGAGAGAGAGAGAGAAGGGAGGAGGGCCCAGAGCAGTCTCCATAGTTGACACCATTAGTTGTAACATGGTTTCTTTCCACACAGGTAGATGTGGGGCCACGTGGGGTGGGAACTAAACTGGGGGTCTCCCGCATAGGAGGCAAGAACCTTCGCCGCCATCCCAGTGGTTACCAGTTGCACCCCCAGTTCAGCACATAGGTTTTACAGGCTGGGGCTGGGATTCAGCCTCCAGACTTTGCAGCTGCTAAAGTGAGCATTCAACCTGCTGAGATCCCAGCATCCCCTTTTTTTATCTTTCTCGAGCCCCAGCCTCCTCATCTGTAGAGTGGCTATGTGGTCTCTCCCTCACTATTTCACATTATTCCTACAGATCCCTCTGAAAGAAGGAATGGACATGAAAGCCCTTTGTATACAGCATAGTGACATACACTACATGTGAGGCCTGAGGACAGAGCAGTGTTGCCACTTTATCATTTTTATGATGATTTAGATGGCCAGGACAGTAGTACCTAGCACAGAAAAGTATTATCAAGTTGCAGCCGAATCACTTAGGGGTTTGTTAAAACACAGACTCCTGGGCCCAGCCCCAGAGTCTCTAATTCAGTGTTCCAGGGGGAAGCCCTATAATCTGGGTTTCTTGCCAGTTCCAGGTGATGCTAACACTGCTGATCCCGGAACCTACCTTTGAGAAACGTGGTCTTGAAAGCCACACTTTCCATCCCATATCAACAGGGAGTAGCAGAGAGCAGCAAACATAGAGTCAATCACCAAGGAAGCCGGTGGAAAGCCCCTCAAAACCCTCATCAAGCCTCCATTTCAATCTAAAAAGAGCAGAAGAGTGAGTTGCAATCATGAGTTATTTAGATTCATATTCTCCATTAGACCTTGGCAACAAGTCATTTATTTAACTTTTGCTGATTGACTATCTGTAAAATGGGGGAAATAACCTAAAAGACAATGGGTGACCCGTAATGTTTACTGAGAATTATAATTGCCCAAGAAAATTGAAATGTGTAGGAAATAAATTATTCTAGGAATTCCTTATTCCTAGGACTTTTTGTCAATTGCATTTTAAACACCTCTGACTAATTCATAAACACTTGTTGCCCTTCTTGAATTTTTAATTGTTTAGAGGCAGTGCTGTCAATGCATTTATTACATGTGGAGCATATAGTAACTCTGAACCTAAGTGGCAGGTTAAGGGGAGATGAGAAGATAGTCACCCAGGGGATGAAGGTGACCAACTTCTGATGGGGCTCCTGGTTGGGGAAAATCCTTTAAGATTTTCTTTAAGATGAAAGAGACAGAGAGAAGGGGGAAGGCCCAGAGCAGTCTTCATAGTTGCACATCATTGGTTTTCCACAGTTTCATTCCACAGGGGGGCTGAGGGCTGAGCAGGGTAGAAACCGGCCGGGACCTTCTGCATGGGAGGCACACCCCCACAAGCTGGGGGCTGAACCAGGGGCCTCCCACATAGGAAGCTTGCCCCAGGGAGAATCGGTCTGGGGTATCCCCAGTTTAGCATATGGATCCGCACGGGCCAGGGCTGGGACTCGATCCTCAGACCCCAGGGCTGCAAAGCAAGTGCTCAACCTGCTGAGTCATCCCAGCATCCCTGCCACATAAAAACTATATGAAGTTCAAATTTCAGTGTCTATAAATAAAGTTTTATTGGAACATAGCCACACTCACTCATTTATATATTGTCAGAGACTGCCCTACAAGAGAATTGAGTAGTTGAAACATCCACCGTATGGTCTGCACAGCCTAAAATATTTGCTACTAAGTCCTTTATGGAAAAAGCTTACTGTTTATGTTGGGCTCTCTGTTAAACTTCTGTAACACAACTTGAACAACTTGTTTGGAATTGAGGTGGGCACCATAAATGACTACTTCAGGTCAACTTGCTGGTTATCTACTATTTAAAAACATCCCCAACTTAGTGGTGTAAAATAACTGCTTTACTATGTTCACAGATCCTGTAGGGTAGAGGTTTGGACTGGGCACAACAAGAATGGGCTGTTTCTTGTTCACAGAGTCTGGGACCTTGTCTCCAAGGCTGGGCTCAGCTGGGACAGTCAACCAGAGCACATACATATGACCTCTCCATGTTTTCCTGGACTTCTCATAACATGACATTTGTGACCCATGAGGTTCCAAGAGAGATCATTCAAGAGCCAGGAAGAAGTAGCATACCCTTTTAAAATCTAGCTTGTGGTGTCATATAGTGTGACTTCAGCCATGTTTTACTGGTTGAAACACAAGCCCGTCCAGATTGAAGGGGAGGGGACATAGACCCCACCTCTCAGTGGGAAAAGTTTCCAAGAATTTCGAGTCTTGTCTTTAAAAGGCTACAAGACAAACATACTATTGTGGTATATATTATTATTTAAATATTTCTTGTTATTTTCCTATTTCACATGTTTGTGTGTCCGTCCCTCCACCCTTCCCCACATGGTAAGCCCAGTGAAGCCAAAGACTGGGTCTCAGACTCTGTGCCATTACTGGGGTGCCTCATCAGTCCCTTTTTAGCATAGAAACCCTTTGAAGCTATGCAATTCAATTCAATAATCATTACATGACTACTTCAAGGCAACTTGCTGGTCAACTACTACTTAAAATCCCACAAACTCCAGGTCTTTAGGATTTTCTCACATGATTTACTGCTACATGTAAATAAATTGTTGTAGTTAAAACTTCTAACACCCAAATCCATGGGGGCTTCTGCACGAGCTGTCCCTGTAGTCATGTGGGTAGGGGACCTCAGAAAAACATGGCTCAAAAAACAGAGATTTACTTAGTAAATTATATAAATGTCTAACCACTATGCTGTACACCTAAAACTAATACAAAATAATATTGAATGTCAATTGTAATTGAAAAATAAAAATAAAATTCTTTCATTCTTATTTACTAAAAAAAAAAACAGGAAGAAAGAAGAAATAAGAAGGAAAAAGGAAGAAGAAAGAAGAAGAAGAAGAAGAAGAAGAACTGGACATTTAAACTCTGTCACTACCAGACGAACTATTCTTGACGTGGTCACCTAGTGAAGAGTAGCAGACTCAGTGTGTAAAGAATAGAAAAGCAAAACAGAGTTCAAGTCATTTATGTCTTCTAGCAAGGGGAAAGCCTTTGTGTGGGCTCTTTAGATAGTTGAAAGCATGTTTTCTTGAGTGTTTTCCCCACTGTCAGAGTCTGAACCTTTCAAGGAGAAAGAAAAGTGGAGACAGGGAGGTGTCTTGGAAAGAGAACACTGGCTTAGAATTCTTCTCAACTGGGATCCTTCTAATTTAGAAATACCTTGGGATGCCAGAATAACTCAGCGGTTGAGTGCTTACCTTGCAATTATGAGGTCTATGGTTCAATTCCAGGCTCTAGCACATGCCTGGGCCCTCCCCTTTCTCTATCTCTCTTTTACCTTCTCTCAAACAATAAAATAAATCTTAAAAAAATTTAAAAAAAAGAATTGCCTTGAATTTATTGTCTTGTAGTCAGTGCAGGCCACTCTCATTTGCCCAACATTATAGTATCTCGTCACAGTTGCTGCTCTAACATTTTTGCAATGTGTTCCCTTGAAAGAACT
Source organism: Craseonycteris thonglongyai (assembly GCA_004027555.1). Taxonomy (NCBI): domain Eukaryota; kingdom Metazoa; phylum Chordata; class Mammalia; order Chiroptera; family Craseonycteridae; genus Craseonycteris; species Craseonycteris thonglongyai. The sequence continues at coordinate 41,843 of PVKE010003761.1, forward strand.
GTTTGGATAATAACCATGTTATTTCAGAACCCTAGGGAGAACAAATGGGAGTAAAAAGAAGGAAGCTCAAGTCAGGAAGTCTTCTGCAGCAGAAGCCTCCTTCATAGGAAATCAAAGGAATCACATTTTGTAGAAAACAAAAGGCAAAGTAAACCCTTCCACTTTTTTTTAAATAACAGAGCTGCTGCATCCTGACATATTTATGAGCAAAGGGATGAGAGGTTTCTGAAGGACCGTCTGAGAGCAGGGAGAGATGTCTTAATGTTTAAGGTAGTTCTTACGCAGTGAGTCTGAGTTTGTCATGTGAAAAGGTGGAAGAGGGGTGCTCTAGAAAAATGGGATAGCATGTGCAGAACTCGGGGCTGAAAGGCTATGGTGTGTTTGGAAAACAGCAAAAAGCAGATGAGGCTAAAATAATCCTAGATGGCAGCATGGCAGCATGGAGGGTGAAAAGAGTAGAAGTGGATTGGAGCCAGGGGAGCCAGGTAGGAGGCTGCCTCGGTAATTAGGAAAGAGATCATGAGAAATTGGACTAAGTAAGGAAAGAGAAGAATGAAGACAAGAAGTCCGATCAAGAAGTTCAGTTCAACAAATATTTTGGAGGCAGTATAAACAGGATTTGACAATGGATTAGTTGTTGCCAGGAGACGATGGAGTGAATGCAGTCCACAGTTCAGGATATTAGAGGGATGATGTTCCATTAAATGACATGGCAAATATTGGTGATAAAACAGGTTTGAGATATTCAGAGAAAGGAGTGGGGACATAGAACCGATGGCAAAAGCTGAGGCAGACACCAAATCCATGCCTATGGGAAAATGGAAGTGAGGAGGATGAGTCTTAACTTGATCTGCGATAGTTTATTCTTCTTTTCAAAATTTACATAAAGCAATTGTAAATATTTGGGGATAGTATACACCAGTGTTTATATTAGTTTCTTTAGTTTTTAACTTCCCAAAATTAGTGCATGGAGTTACTTCTTTAAAAGAAATTAAACACTGTATCAAGCACTTGGAGCACCTACTATGTGCTCGTTACTTATTCCAGGCACTGGGGGTATTTGTCCCCTTCTACCTGCCTCTTCCTTTCAGAAGTCACCAGGCCTGAAGTTCAGAAACAACTTCTGGTTCTAGGATGGCCATAAGCAAGTCACTTTTCCTCCTGAGGTCTCTCAGCTCTCAAATTCCATGATTTAATACTGTAACTGCGCCTCAGCATTCCTTATTCTCGCAGAGGTGGCTCCCACAGCGTGGTACATAGGCATAAACAAGTCCATATTGGGAGTGTACATGGAGAGCTGACTAAAATGTTTTCCAAAGGTCTGTTACACCTCTGCCTCCCACTCCAATCAGCCCAGGAGAATAGATTTTCCTCGTGGGATTTCAAACTTTCAAGGGATTCTTGATAATTTTTGTTGGGTTTTTTTTTTTGGTAATGGGCAATGGGTAGAAAGTAATACGTCCTAATTTCAGTCTAAACAACAGCAGCAACTTCTGTTAATTCAGTAACAACTGTTTTAGGCGCTGTGGAGAGAAAAGTTAAAAAGAAAACAAAAAATGTGTTCTGCCTTCATGAAGTTTACATTCCAGTAAACGGAGACAGAACAAAAAAAGAAGGAAAAAAAAGGCGTTTTGCGTCGCTATGACATAGGGCAAAGCAAAGTGCGTAATTACCGGTCCTCGGACTCCTCAGAAAACCTAATCCCGTATCTTTTTATTCGGGACACCATCACACCCTCGACCCTCAGACTCCGCCCACGGCTCCGCCTTCGGGCCCTGGCCCCGCCCCTCCCTTGACGTCAATTGTCCCGGGCTCCGCATTGAACTGGCCAATCGAAAGCCGGAAAGCTGCCTGGGCTCCGTTAAGCCCCGCCCCGAGCGTCGGCACGCAGCGACGGCGATGGGCCCGGGAGGCTGTGTCGCGCGTCGTTTTTGGACACTGCTTTGGCGCAGGGTCCCTTCCCCGGGAGTAGGGTCCTTGGCGAGCGCGGGGCCGCGGTTCCGGCTGCTGGCCGCAGGGCGGCTTCCAGCAGGGTCCGCGCTCGCCCAGGCCTACTTGACTCCCAAGCCTGTGCGCGGCCTGCATGGCGGCCCCGGCCTGGAGGAGCAGGAGGAGGGGGCAGCAGGCGAGGGGCGCCAGGAGTCGGGCACCGCAGGTACGGGCGTGGAAGAGGGCGGCGGCGGCCTCCTCCCGGCAGCCGGGAACCCGGGCCCAGCAGAGGCGGCTCTGGGTTCCCCTCTTTGTGTATATCTCTTGGAGTCGCAAAACTGCTGCAGATCAGAGCTGGATGGGACTTCACAGGGTTTTGGTGCCAACTTGGCCCCATTTCATATGAAGAAACTTGTGAGGCCAAGAGATGAACGAACGGCGCCTTTATAACCCCGGGCGTCCGATCGGCCACACTGCTTTGGACCGCCGTCACACTCTGCGTAGGGTCCGGAGAAATGGGCTTCTCTAGAGTGCTGGCGCGTGAGGACTCTGTAAGAGCCAGGGTGACGCCGAAGTATAAGCAGCGCCCATAGGAGATGGGCAAGGTCCTCCAAGTATTTAAAAACTTGAGAGATGGCAAATAGATCACATCTGCGGAAGGATAGTTTATAAGAGGGAGAAGAGTTCGTGAACTAGCCACTTAGGTCCTTGGGAGTCCGTTGTAGAACTTAAGAGCTATAAATTTATAGGCTTAATACTACAAGGTGAAGAACAGAGTATCTCCTCTCTACAGGAAAGAAAAAAAAAAAGGTTTTCACAGATAATAGTTGTTACGTAACCCAAATGACTTTATAAGAAAAACTCGAGGGTTTAAAATGAGAATTGCTATTAAAATGTTAAAATTTCAACTCTCATTGGTTGATTTGGGGCCACACACTCTGCTGGGCCTAAATTTCATCTCTCAAGTGAAATTGTGGCCCATATACTACTTAAGAGCCCTTCTAGCGCACAATTTTTTTTTTTTTTTAAGATTTATTGTTTTTTGACAGAGAAGGGGGAGGGCCAAAGCAGTCTCCATAGTTTTCAACATAGTTTTATTCCACAGAGGTGGGCGTGGAGCGAGCAGGGCAGGAGCCAGCCAGCGGGGTTCACCCACAAGGGAAACACGTCCCAGTTCAGCATTTGGGCCTGCAGGGGGCTCGGCCAATAGGGGAACTCAATCCTCAGACTCCAGGGCTGCAAAGTGAGCGCTCCGCCCACCGAGCCATCCTGGGATCCCTCCAGATCACAATTCTAGTTCTCTGACCCTTTGTGTCTGGCATTTAATTTAATATGCCTCAGGATACCACCACCTCCCCAATTTCTGCTGTTCTTTTTTTGGATAGCAGTTCTGTTTTTAAAGTATTGCTCATTTTCTCAAGTACTAGTGGACAGAAAGTCATTTGTTGCTGATGTATGGTTCTACTTGCATGTGGTAATAGCAAAGGATGTATGGTGGTTCTGTAACATTAGCACCCTTTCAGTAAAAGTTGAACAGTGTTATATGAAACCACCGCCCAGGTTCAACTTCCAGGAGGCCTGGGCTCTGCCTGCTATCAAAACATTTTACATGTAAATACCCTCATGGAAGAGCAGTTTTATTGTCAGTTGCCTGTGTCTCTGGGTGCATACAGAGTCTCTCCTATGTGGCCACCTGACACAAGTAAATCTTTGTGTATTTCAGATCATACTGGCCCCAAGTTTGACATTGATACACTGGTTTCACTTCTGAGGCAAGAAAATGCAAGAGACATTTGTGTGATCAAGGTTCCTCCAGAAATGAAATATACAGATTACTTTGTGATTGGTAGTGGAACTTCTACCCGACACTTACATGCCATGGCCTACTACATGGTGAAAATGGTAAGATGCTTTTTTTTTCTCTTTAGAATCAAACTGAATGGAGGCGTGTCAGTGCATCAGGCTGAGTAGCAATACTTGAAAAGTAAACCCATCATAAGAGATTAGATAAGAAGCCCAAATTTTCAAAATTTTTGAAGAATCTTTGAAGGACCTTCCATAGTGACTGCACCACTTTACAGCCCTACCAACAGTACACAAAGAATTCTTTTCTCTACATCCTCACCAACACTTGTTGTCTTTTTGATGATAGCCATTCTGACAGATGTGAGATAACATCTCATTGCAGTTTTGATTTGCATTTCCCTGATTAATGATGTTGAGCATCTTTTCATGTCTGTTGGTCGTCCGTATGCCTTCTTTGGAGCAATAAGTATTTAGGTTTCTGCCCATTTTAAAAATCAGATTGTTTTATTTATTTTTTTTTATGTTGAGTTTTATGAGTTCTTTACATATTTTGGATACTAACCCCTTTTTGGATAGTAATATCATTTGCAAATATCTTCCATCTGTTCAGTAGGTTGTCTTCATCTTTGATGGTTTTCTTCACGCTGCAAAACTTTTTAGACTGATGTAATTACATTTATTTTTGCTTTTGTTGTCTTTGCCCTAGGAGACATATCCAAAAAAATACTGCTAAGGCCAGTGTCAAAGAATTTATTGCCTATGATTTCTTCTAGGAGTTTTATGGTTTCAATTCTTGCATTTAAGTCTTTGATCCATTTTGTTTTTGTATATGCTCTAAGAAAGTGGTCCAGTTTCATGTTTGCATGTGTCTATAGTTTTCCTATCACTATTTATTGAAGAGACTGTCTTTAACCCATTATATATTTTTGCCTCCTTTGTTATAGAATAATTGACCATAGAAGCATATAAAAATATAACAGGTTTCTGAATGTTTTGTATCCTGCAACTTTATCAAATTCATTTATTCCAATAATTTTTGGAGGACTCTTTAGGGTTTTCTATATATAGTATTATGTCATCTGCAAATAGTGACCATTTTATTCCTTTCCAATTTGGATGCCTTTTGTTTGTTGTTTTTGTCTGCTTGCTGTGGCTAGAACTTCCATTGCTATTTTGAATAAAAGTGGTGAAAATGGGGGGCATTCTTGTCTTATTCCTGGTTTTAGATAAAGCTTTCAGCTTTTCACTATGGAATATTATGATAGCTGTGGGTATGTCATATATGATATGGTCTTTATTATGTTGCGATGTTTCCTCAGTACTCACTTTGCTTGTTTTTTTATCATAAATGGATGTTGAATTTTGTCAAATGGTTTTCTCCATATAGATATTTTTATATTCATTGCTTGATTTGCAGATACTGAACCAACCTTGTATCCCTAGAGTAAATCCCACTTCATCATGGTGTATGATCTTTTTAATGTACTGCTGAAATTGGCCTGCTAATATTTTGCTGAGGATTTTTGCATCTATATTCATCAGAGAATTGGCCTTTAATCATCTTTTTGTGGTGTCTTTGTCAGGGTTTGGTATCAGGGTAATGCTGGCCTTATATAATGAGTTGGGAGCTTTCCTCTTCCATTTTTTGGAATAGTTTTGAAGGATAGGTTATTGGCATTGAGTATGATGATAACTGTGGGCTTTTCATATATGGCCTTTATCTTCAGATAGTTTTGTTTTGCTTTTAAGATTTTTTTATTGTTTGAGAGTAGGTGAGAGAAAAGCCCAGAGCAGTATCCATAGCTGTACATCATTAGTTGTGACGTGGTTTTATTCCACACAGGTGGGCACAGGTGGGCGCAGAGATGTGCAGGGTGGGAACCAGGCCACGGTTCTCCCACATGGGAGGCACACTCATGAGCCGGGGCTGAACGGGGTACCTCCCACATGGAAACTCGCTGCAGCAGGAACCAAACTGTGTCTGTGTCCCCGTCCCCCCCCCCCCCCCCCCCCCCCCGGCTCCTTTGGGAAGCACACCACAGTTCAGCATATGGGTCTGCACAGGCTGGGACTGAACCTGGACTCGATCCTCAAACCCTGGGGTTGCAGAGCAAGTGCTCAACCCGCTGAGCTATCCCTGCTTCCCCTAGAAGCTCTGATTTTTGATGCATATGTTTTTAATTAGCAATGAGTAAGCTAGGTCCCAAATTAAGACCAAGAAAAAAACCCTCAGACCCTCAATAAGGGCAGAGACCCATTCCTTCTCCCTTTAATATATGACTTGCTGTTTTTCAGTACAAATTCCTAAAATGTAAAAGTGAGCCTCATGTTAAGATCGAAGGGAAGGACACTGATGACTGGCTCTGCGTGGACTTCGGTAAGTTATTTTGACACATTTTAGAGATAAATATTTGGCATTGAATTAATCTTGAACTAGTTTTAGTTGCAGGGTGGAGATGAAATTTTTTTCTATGTAAAATTTTTGAAATTTGTTTAATTATAACCCAGGTAGTCTTATTCACATGTGAAATGCCCACCTAACCTGGTATGTATATAATTAGTCACAGGCCAGAAAGATGGTAGATAATAGGATGGATAACATGATAGACATGGGAGAAATCTCCTTACTGGTGGTAGAAGGGTTTTGTTACACGTAACCTTAAATAACTCAGCCGAGGTGAAGGTAAAGGGCATTCTAGGCACAGAACTGGAATTTTGAAAAGACTTAACAGATTTGAGTATTAATATATACAGTTTCAAAGTGTTTTCCCACAATGTATTCACTATAAAGGGGCAAATAGTCACTATCAAGAACTATATTACTTGTAAACTGACAAGTTAGCCAGCATGGATATTGGTGAAAGACTCAAGACTATGCCAGTGTAAGAGATGACAGTTTATTACTCACCGCAGTAACAGCCAGCAACAGCATTTTTTTGTCAGGTTCCCTGAGCCCCATTTCTTATAGAGCAACACAGGACCTGCACACACAGGTCTAAGGGAGGAACTGAGACCAGGGTATCCACATTTGCTCTGGCAGAAGGCACCTTTCCTAGTCAGGGTTTCTCATCTTTGTCACTACTACCCTTTTAAGGGGCCAGGTAGTTTTGGTGGAAGTGGCAGGAATATCCTGTGCATTGAGGGTGCTTAGCAGTATTCCTTCTCTCCTCCCCAACTGTGAAAATAAAAATGTTCTTGATTGAAAACCACTGCTGTAAGCAAACCTGCCTTTGTTCCAGAAACAGTATCTCTTTCTGATACTATTTCCATGCAGGCATCCACAATGAAAGGCAGTCAGTGCTTTGCTCACAGGATATGCAGAAAGATGGCACATTTGGAGAATTGTCTCCCAATAGAAACCTGTCAGACCTCATCTTTAGCCACCTGGATAAAATTAACATAAAGTTAGCACCTCACTGTTACATATTGATAATATGTACCTCCTGGTATGATGCATTGAGAAAAAAGTACAACAGCACTTTTATGGTATTTTGTTAGAAATGCAAACTGGTTCTCATTCAATAAATTTCCAGATAATGCTCATCTGTGGTCCACACTTTGAAAACCACAGAGGGTTGGGTGAGCACAAGAATAAAACAGCTAATCACCTGCTTCTTCATTGTAACTCTTATCTGTCCTTGATAGGCAGCATGGTGGTTCATTTGATGCTTCCAGAAACGAGAGAAACATATGAATTAGAGAAATTATGGACCTTACGTTCTTATGATGACCAGTTAGCTCAGATGGCAACTGAGGCATTACCTGAAGACTTCATTCTTGGCATAGAAGATGACACTTCATCCCTGACTTCAGTGGAGTTCAAATGTGAATAAAATGATACTGTTTCAAGTCAATTCAGATTGAGATTGAGTTACTTCTCAAAAATGTTGCTCCTAAACCCCACCTAGTTGGGTAAGTTATTGTCAAAGCAGTCTTATCTGTCTATGGACACTCATGCTAACTGACATCTGGAGGTGGAGATTGTAGGTAAATGAGCATCAACTAAAATTTTAATATGTTGTCTTTATTCCTGAGATCCCAGTAGTTGGGATCTTGTCTATATATTTCCTATAGTTGTCACTGGTCCCTGTGCTTCACTTGAGCTCTCTGTTTAAGTGTAAATCTTATTCTGTAGAATGGAATAGTAAAACATTTTTTTAAATAAAGCAAAAAGCACATTACCACCCCACCGATTCTATGACTTAAGACCTGTAGTTCTTAGTTTATATGCAACAACAGTACCATGGAATGGAGAAAATAATTTACCAGTATGGTAGATATTGGTGCTTAACTTGAGATTCATACAGTATTACTGAAAATCTGTTTAAGTTTATAATTTGATCAAATTTAGAACACATTTGTTTGAAAAACCAAAACTAAAGCATACTATACACCAAAGCTGCACCTAATGATGAACAACTTTATTCTGCATCAGGGTATCTGGAAAACGAAGCTGCATTTGGGGCACACATATTACAGATGAGGAATGATCCATATGTGGTAAGTACAAACTCAGTTACAGAATTATTTCCTAGCTATTACCAGATACTCCATTACCAATGCTTAATTGAAAGTAAAACATGATTTACCACACTAAAAGGCTAGAAATGAAATATGACAGAATTTAAACCAGCAGATATAAATGCAGCACCTATCTTATTAAAAACAAAAACAAAAACAAAAACCACCAAATATTGGAAAAATCAAATACTGAGGAAGAGCTCCGGCCTTAAGCATATCTCACCTGAAAACCAACTAGAAAGCCAGTCCATGTATTTCTTTTTTTTTTTTTTTTTTTAGCATTTCACTGTATGAAAAAAAATTATGAATGCCAGGTGAATTCAGTGACAAAAAGGGCACTTTTGGGCTAACACTACAAAATAAACTTGTTTTCTGAAAACATTTAGAAAAACATTTCAAGTCATTTTCAAAATGTCTAATATGTGGATCATCAAAAAAACTTTAACTAGGCTGTAGAAATTCATCTTGAAATACAAACGAGGCAAAAAATTTTAAGGGGTTATTATATCCTTCAGATTCGTGTAATGATAACTGAACATTTTATGAACCAAAGCAACACAATTCTGAGAGCAGTGTGGCCATGGAGACCACCCACACTCACATAATTGTACATGCTGGACTTTGCCATCCAGTTACAGAATGGGAAAATTAGTTCCGCATCGAAAGTCAAATGTTTTATCACACTCATTCAAATTATGTTCCAAAAATTGTTTTCTTACAATAACTGGCTGCAGTGAATATAGAAATCCTGCTGCATTTTATGTAATATTTATTTTAGGTGGCCTTTCATTTTTCTTGATTTATCATGGTTTAAAAATCTTCAAAACGCTTAGTGAGGCTCATGACAGCGCCTGGCACATACAGATGTAGCCTTTTATTGCCTTTAAACACTGTGACACCATCTGACTGCCCCATTGGGCTTCAGAAAAGCGATTCTTGTGGGGTCTGCTCAAAGTGTAGACCAACAGGCCTGAGGTGTATTGGCAAACTAAGCATCCTATAAGACAAACTGAGGCTTACTTTTTGCCAATCAATTTTAAAGTCCACAGGGGCTGCATCTCTTCATTGATGCACTTTCTTTAGGTAGTGATAGTCAAGAGCACAAAGCATTTACATATTCAATCATGTAGCCAAACAAAAAACCTGAAGTCTCTTGAAGCCATTTTAACTAGCCATTCCAAAACCTCCTGCAACCACTTTGCTGTTAGTATCATCAAACACTTTCCCTACCATAAATGAAAAAATAAGTGGTATTGCTGCTCTCCAAATATAAGCACTGCTCCATATCACTGAACATTTATTGGATTTTCCAACTAATAACTGTCAGAAGCCTCAAAAAACCTGAAATTAATGTTCCAGCTTTACTGTCACCAGCTAGAAGTAAAAATTTTTATTTGCCTGTTAGCTAATTAAATTTTATTTTTTAAAAAAGTTGGACTTTTATCTTTATAAAGTATATAAAATTTTCAAAAAAAACCCACAAAATTTTGCTTTCATTGCATTACTGAATACCTGAGGTAGTTGAGTAAAAATGCACATTTAATACCCCTGTCAACACCATTCAGCACTTCCCTTAGGTTATTCATGTTAGTGTGAGATAAAAATAAAACTGAGAACAGTTTTTCTGTGCTAATAATTCTGTTCTGATCTAGTTTTAACAATTGGACTTAGGACCAATTTATATGTATTTAATGAATTTAGTGAATACATTAAGCCAATTTCTGGCATCATGGGGGAACACTAAGGAAAATTAGAGTATTTGTTACACTGAGAATATAACAAAAGGGAAGTGCAGAGCTCTTCTCTCTCCCTCCCTCCCCCCCCTTATTTTTTTCCATATTAAAGCTGGGTGTCATACATTTCAGAGAGCATAAAGCATACATTCTCACAGAGACAGGAGTTCGAAAGTTGCCTGGTCCTCAGAAACAACTGGCTAGGTAAAAACTTGTGCATGTGATTCTGGATGGGGGTTCAGCGCCCGTCTGTTGGTTAAGCAATCTGTCTTTGGTTTGGCATCTGCCTCTGTGGTGGGCTGTTTCCTGAGCCTTTACTTCCGTCTTGACTGAGGTGGTCCACTTTGCAGAGCTTTCTGCTGTTGGTGCTGCTTTACCTGAGTCAGAATTTCCTGAATTTTTCTCTGGGCAACCTACAAAAGGAAAGAACTCTGAAATTTCTACCTGATTTAGTAACTTTTGAGTTACTAAAACTTCTTTTACTTTTCCATTTCAATAACTTCAAATAGAAATTTATTTGAAGATTAAAAATACTAATTAGTTTAGTTTGCTAGAAGTATCTGAAATCACCTGCTAAAAGGGGGATTAAAAGTGTTTAGCACCAAACAACCTTATGTATTTATATGGGTGGGTGCACCCATCGGAAACTTGCTTCCTTTTGAGGAAGAAGCCAGAGAGCTTGCTTATCACGTTAGAGCCCACTTGCCTGGCAAGCATAGAAGTGACCAGTTATTTTGACCACCACTTGATCATTCTCATCAGGCGTCTGGTCACGAGGGACAACAACTTCTGCACTTGACAAATTCTGGAGCTCATTCACCTGAAAAAGATAAACACAAATTATGTTAAGTCGAGTTTTTTTAAATCACCATTTCCTGCGCACTTACTATGTATGTGCCAAACACTAGCTAGGGCTTAACAAATTTCATTCAGTTCACTAATGATTCTGTTAGGTTATTAATATTGTCCCCATTGCAAGATGATGAAAACTAAGGCTTAACCAGTGAAACAGATTTGCCCAAAGTTAATGAGTGAATGGCTAAACCAGATTCAAAATCTGAAAGTCTGATTCCAAACTGTACAATCACTTCAAAATTATGACTAGCTTTGAAAACTTAGAAGTTACACGTGTTAAAGAGAAACTGGAAACCATTTGTCTTTTTCAGCTTATAGAGGTGCAAGTTTTAAAGGTAGATGAAATTTTAAAAAGTTTCCTTTTCATGTCATTGTGCAATAAAAATAAAAAGCTGAAGTTGTATCGACAGAAAAGTGTTGAATGCCCCTTTCATAAATATGAGACAGTCCTCTCACACAGAGTGGTCTGAAAGATAGGCATTACTTTCATTAGTAGCTGACACCAGTACTCAGACAAGAGCAACAAAAGGCTGTCTTCTCCAAACCTTGGCCCAGATGGTCCTGCTTTTTATAAATTAGCCAAAATTCAGGGACTTGGAACTCCTAAGTACCTTTCAATGCTCTCCCTTTCATACCACTGCACAGGTTTTGCTGAAGTACTTGCCGTTTTGCCTCCTTTTCCAATAACTCTGCCAGCAGCAAAGGATGGCACTCTGATATGAGCTTCAAGTTTCACCTCTTCTTTAGGACTAACAAAGTTTTCTTCTTTAATTTTTCCATAAATTCTTCCCTGAGCCTACAGATGAGAACATAGCCTATCAGTGTTGTTCATGTAGGAGACACAAGTGATTAACCTTAAAGATGGCCCAAATCTATTAGACTAGCCCTTTGCAGTGACACATCTGCATTTGACAGATTGTTGATCCCATAAGAGATTGAGTCAGTTTTCTAAGGAAGCTCTAGAAAAGGTTGACAGTAACTACATCATCACAGATAAGGCAATTGAATGATGGGTGAAAGAATAATAAACCATATTTTGACAAATAAAAATCACTTTGTGCGCAAATGGCCACTTGCTCTCCAATCCTGAAAGGTAAAACCTTTCCTATAGGCAATAAGAAAGTTAATTGTATTCTGGAGCAAAAGAGACTGAAGAAGAACTACAGCTGAGCCAGGCTCACAGGAAGCCAAGCTCATATCTAAATGGGCCAGTAAGAAACCTGCTGAGAGGAATATTTTCTGTTTAAAACACATTTTTCCATCTTAGCCAGGTAGTTTCTACTTTGAATAATAAAGCTACAAAATCAAGTTAACAACATATACTTCTGATATTTGTAGTCAACACATCCTGTCACCTATTGCATACAACTAGAAACCTTTTTCATGTACAACCATTAGTTTGCTCTGCTATGCAACAAAGAAAAAAGAATTCAGTTGCTTTAATCTGATAAGCTGCCAGACAAACCACAAAAACAAAAGTACGGTATCCAACACATTTTCATTGGTACAGAAATGATAGGCGCATTTTAGAGGATTATAGAAAAAACCACATCTTGGTATTCATCCTCAAAGTCTACCACAGATGTAGCTTTTATTGCAAAGGACAATGTGGAGATACATCATCTTCTAAAACAAGCTTTGAGAAAAAAATATGGGTTAGGAAATTTGGTATTCCTTAGCTCTCTAAACTAATTCATTTGTAATTATCACTGGTCACATAAATGAGATTTAAGCATTACAGCTTTTCTTAATGGAACACTTAAGACAACCGTACAGCATGGGCACTGGAGGATACAGGAAAGCAAACCTTGAATTTCCCAGCATTTAAGCACTATAGGCATTACAAGGTAGTAATTCCATCTATCAAATAGTTAGAGCTCAGTACCAAGAAGAAAGAGTAAAAATTGATGTTCGTATTATCTTTTAAAATTTTAAACTAAAAGTGACTGACCCTGTAGGTTCAGGATAGGAAGCAATCTCAACATTTCTGTCTTATGACTTGAACTGCCCAGACCACAAGGCTGGTGTGAGGGAGTAAGTCTCTTCACCTGAGTCTGAGCCTAGCCAATTCGCACCCACATCAAAGCAACTCCTTTTGTTTCCTGTTCTTCCTGTAAGTGAAGTGGGGGGAAAAAAAAAACCTTTGGATTTTTAGTGAAAAACAGCCCATAGAACATAAGGTCAAAGAAAGTGAAGGTTTACAACAGGAGGAGAGAGGTGTAGGCACTGTTACTAGCCACATTTTAGAGCTAAGGGACTAAGGCTTAAGGTTCAGGAGTTGTCCTGTTACACACCTGCTATGCAGCAGGAACAAGGCATGGGTTTTGGATAAATTAGTTTTATTAGAATTCAGTAACCGTTTCTAACTATGACAAACAAGATACACTAGGTTTTACAGGAGAAATCATATACTCAAAGATACATATTTGTGAATTTGACAATTTGGCAGGGTCTTAATCTGATTCACCCACAGTCTGCTTAACACCACCACTAACACATTTATACTGTGCTGCTTATCTGTCAGGCATTATCCTAAGCACTGTATACACTGTTTAAACCGAGAGGGTGTTCTTAATCCACATTTTACAGATAAGGAACTAGCCAGAGGTTACTTGCCGGAGGGCACACCTCTGGTACACAGCAGAGCTGAGATTTGAACTGGCAGCCTGGCTGTCAAGTCTGTTCTTCATCACATATAAATTCCTTATAGGAGGGATATTTCATCCTCAAAGGCCCCAGACCCCAATAAACAAGAGCAATGGTTCAGTCTAGGTCAAATGTCACAACTTCTAAAATCTGAAGGGTTAGAGTGATTTGTGGAGAGACTATGGACAAGAGCTAACAATTCATCCCAGGGTAAGAGGAAAAGGGCACATTTTAATTCAAGGTTAAGTCTTCTCAGAAACAAGGAAATTTTGGGGAACAAGTTTTACAAAGCACATTAACCAGGCAAGTTTTTAAATTTCAGTCTTAAGATCTCACCTTCATATATGCGGGTTGTCCAGAAAGTATCAGCCATGTAACAGTTCTCATATTAACAATGGCTGGATTTTTTCCAGACAGCCCTCGTATAATAATGAGGCATTGAGCAAATTTCTCTTTTGGTAGATAGATAAATCCAACAACCATGACAGAACTCTCAAAATTAAAGCAAAGTCTTTTGGTTTATTTTTGAAATGTAAAATTTTGGGTGTGTTTCTTTCTACTTGGTTCTTAGTCTTACAAATTCCCACTGAGAAATTCTTCCTATCCAGTATTAGATACATTTAAGGGAGAAGCCAGGTTATGGAATTCCTGAAAAGAAGGAATTAATATTCGGTGCATCCATTTGTTTCCTGTGTACAGACTCTAGAGCACATACCTTGAACTGAGCCTCTGGTGGCCCAGTGATAATCACCATTCTCACTTTAGCATCTGGTGCTTCAGCTGGAGCAATCTGTAACAGACCCATCAAGGGGGGTTATATGACATTTGCACATAACTTACTGAAATGAAGAGTGAAAGCCTGAAAGGTAGTAATGAGGCAGTGAGTAATGTGGGTTCTTCAGTTACTGTTCTTGCCATATACTGCGTGCCTACACTGCCTGGCCCTAGTATAAAGTCCATTTGCAGTCTCTCCGCTAATCACTACATCCTGATGCGGTAGGTATTGCCTCTACTTTACAAATGGGCAAATTGAGGCTGGAGAAGCTGAGTTACAAAGCCCATGATCACACACCTAATAGAGCTGGAGGGAGAGCTGGGTCTACATCTCTACTGCCCATGTTCCCTTATCATTAGACCAGCAGTACTCAAAGTGTGGTCCTTGACCCACGTGCATCTGAACCTCCCAGGCTTCCTGTATGAGTAAGAAACTGCTAAATTCACAAAGTAAAGCGATTGGTAACCCCACCCTCCCATCCCCCCACCCCAAGTACACTTATTGGAATAACATGAAATAAAATAAAATTAATTTGAGAGAAGAAAAGTAAACTCAGACATTTCTATTTTTGCAGCATATCTAAAATCACACAAAAGCCTGGGCTGGGGAAATGCGGAGACTATTGAAGGGAGAGGAGTTCCCTTCAGCATTACCCAGAGTCATAGTGAGAAAGGACTCTGGGACCCAGCTAGTAGGAGTTGTTTTAGAAGAAAATTATATGCTAAACATTTACTGTACAGGAAGCAAATTCTAATTATTTAAAAAATATATTATTGCTAATACGAATAGGACACAACAAAGTCAACAAAAACCACTGTAAATTTTACCACTCAGTCTGATCATGGTCACTGTTAGTTACTTCCTAGACTTTCCTCCACACATGTACAATCAAGAGAATTGTGTTTACTGTCAGGGAGTCATACTTCGTCCCTCCCTCAACATAAAGGTAATAGGTCTGCACCGAGGCAAACTGATATTCCTGCTTTATGCTAGGCACTACACTTTTGAGTCTATAAAACAAGCAAAATAATTACTTCCTTTTAGTCCAAGCTCTTAGAAATCTCTGAAAGGAAGACATTTTTTTTTTTTTTTTATCTTTCTGACTAGTTTTCTTTTTTAAAAAAATACCTTTGTCAAAACTGGTAATAGAGGGCAGGGCCAAAGGGCACTGGAACACTGAGGTTAGAAGTATAAATTGCCTCTCTCAAAAGGCTAAAACAAAAAGTACATGCCCTTTGACTCACCAAATCTACTTCTGTAGATGTTTGCTAAACAGTAAGGTTGTATATAACAATTTGGCTAACTTTGTTCATCACTACATTACATCTGTGCAGCATAAATGGAACAATCTGAATGTGCAAGATGGGAAAAATTGGTTTAGCCATGCCAAATATATGTCTATTAAATTAAGTAAATATGTGGAAATTTACATATATGTAAATCTACCAAACTATTGAAAGAGTGGTAGTGACTCTTTCATATTAGTGTCAAACTTTGGAAACAAAAATATTTTCACCTCATTATGAAACCTCTCTCAAAGCCAGAAAGAAAAAGAAATGAGGGGATGACGGGATGGCTCAGCGGGTTAAGCGCTTGTCTTGCAGCCCCAGGGTCTAAGGATCAAATTCCTGCCCCAGCTTCTGTGGACCCATATGCTGAACTGGGGAGTGCCCCCACATCACCGGGATGAGCTCCATGCAGGAGGTCCCCAGATCAGTTCCTGCCCTGTGCAGCCCCGTACCCACCTGTGGAATGAAACTATATAGAAAACCAATGCTGTGCAACTAGAGAGACAGCTCTGGGCCCTCCCCCTTCGGTCTTTCTCTGTCAAAAACAATAAAAATAAATCTTAAAGAGAAGAAATGAGCGTCTAAAATATTCAGTTCTTGTTTGTGAAATGTTCTTTGAAATTTTTCCAAAACAAACCTATTAGGTTATTTTTAATGTGTATTTTTAACTCATTAATCAGGAAACTAGCAGGTTAGTAAGTCAAGTCAGCTTACCGCTTGATCTTTCCTCATGTGTTTTCCTTTACATGGTCACTTATTTTGGCTGCACTTCCTGTGCATGTATTTTGTTATCGTTCACTACAAAAGAGTTTCTGTGGACTATTTATGTGTGTGCTTTGCTTTTTTTATTATATATTTAATTTACATGCAGTAAAATTCACTCTTTTGGTAACAAATGCAGAATCATGTATATACCACGACAATCAAAATAAAATTACATCATTCTCAAAATTTCGTCATGCTGCCTCTTTGTTGTCAACCCCTCCTCCACCTCCAGCTTCTAACAACCACTAATTTTTTTTCTCCATCCCCTAAAGTTCTGCCTTTTCCAGATATCATACAAATGGGATCACACAGTGTACGGCTTTTAACTCTGACTTCTTTCTCTTAGCATAACACTTGAGATTCATCCAAGTTGGAGTATGTATCAATAGTTTGTTCCTTTTCATTGCTAAGTGATATTTACTGTATTAGATGAACCATAGTTTATCCATTTGCCCGTTGACAAACATTTGCTTCTTCCCATTTTGGGACAATTATAAAGATGCTACAGCTACAAACATTTGGGTGCAGTTTTTGGGGGGCTATATTTTTTAAAATAGAAATTTTAATAAAAAGCTTATAAGGGAAAGCTGGGATGGCTCAGCGGGTAAAGCACTCGCTTTGAAGCCCCGAGGACCGAGGATCGAATCCCGGCCCCGGCCCATGCGGACCCACATGCTGAACTGGGGTGTGCCCCCAGTTCAGTTCTTGCCAGGACCTATGTGGGAGGCTCCTGGCCCAGTTCCTGCCCTGCACAGCCCTGTGCCCGCCTGTGGAGTGAAACTATATGGAAAACTAATGCTGTCAACTAAGGAGACTGCTCTGGGCCCGCCCCCTTCTCTCTGTCTCTCTCTGTCTCTGTTTCTGTCAAAAATCAATAAAATAAATCTTTAAAAAAAAAATAAAAAAAAAAGCTTATAAAGCATAACCAAAATAAAAGCCCCAGTGGAGTGCTGTTTTTCTGAAGAAAGCAATGTCATGCCTTTGTTAGCTTGTATGTTCCTTAAAACAATGACCTGTGCTGCTCAGCATATCAAAATACAGAAACTTCAGAACACAGTTACCTGGTCAGCAGATACCATTCCTTATCCTCTTATGTTTATTACCCTTCTTTCCACCATAATAAAAAATTTAGGTGGCCACACCTGGGCTACATTTCCCTGCTGCCCCTTCAGCTGTGTCTGGTCCCCATGACTCAGTTCTGAGCAACAGAACTTAAGAACTGTCCTATAGCAGCTAATAGACCTCAAGAGGGAGGTTCTTCATGTCCTCCTCTGCTACCAGCTGGACCACAGATTTGGTTAAGAGCACTGAGTAGTGTTATTTGGGACCATGAGGGACCAAGGCCAGGCCTGGGGGAGATGAGCCAAAAGGAATCTAGGTCCATGGAGTGGGGCAGAACCACAGTACTAGCACTGGACTGCTTATCTCCAGACGACCTTTTCTAGAGAGAACTGAACTTACCTTGTTTAAGCTACTGTTGTTTGGGGTTATACTCCTGTAATCTCAGTCTAGACTGCCCCCTTCAATTCAAACTATGAAGTGGCAAGAAGACATGTCATGCCTCTGTAACTTACTGTGTTTAAGGCACCAAGACAGCCACATTTGGAGAACAGTACCTTAATAGAAGCTCCTGCAAAGCGAGAAAGCTGTTTGATATGCTGCCCCTGCTTGCCAATAATGGCTCCGACAGATAAGGCTGGGATAAACAGGTGAACAGTCTCCGTTTCCGGCTGCTGTGGGAAGTGAAACAGTATATTCATGCTCATTTGATACAAATCAGGCTGTTATCTGGGCATTCTTATAGGATGGGGCCATTCTTATTCAGCAGGAATATTGGGATGTTTTAGGAAAACCACCACAGTAAATTGACATGCATTTACCTAAACAGGTTGAAAAGATCTTATGTTTTCATCCTGAAAGCATTTATATTTGAAATGCCACCAAATTACAGATTTAAAAGCTATGTACATGTTATAAAGATTAAACATACTGGAATAGAGGGGCAAGATTGTGTTTAGAATTAAGTAAGATCCTCCATCACTATATCCAAGGTAGATTCTTGTCAAGGAAATGACATTCTGGGCTACACATCCATAAACATGACAGCATCCAAAGATACCAGCTCCATACCTTATCCATGTAGGGTTTGCTTCTTAAATACATACTTAGAATTGTTCTCAAAGGGAAAAACTCCCTGTACATGACTAAATCATGTAACCCTTTACCACTACTACTATTTAGTATTTATCATGCCCAAGCACAGGGCAGGATTATAAGAAAACAATTCACTTTGGTGGTAAAATGCCATATGCTTCTTTCCCATATAATTCTTTATTCGTTCCATCTCTACCCTCCCTTTGCCCCTTAAACATGGACAAGTTGGATAACACTTTGAAGGCTCATCCCTAAAGGGTTTTTTCATAAATGGATTTTTATCTGTATCCCTCATTCCTCATCTTCCCACCTCCAGCCAGCTGTGAGTCTCCCTTCAAACAACCATTCATACAGGGCTAAAGGACATACTCAAGAGGACAGTTCACAGGGACTGGGTTCCTAAAAAGGCCAAAGTTCAGTAATGTCACAAGTGGGCTCAAGGTCCTAAAATGCAGCAGCAGTCACACATTCATGCTGTTAACACCTAACAACAGTAAGAAAAACATGCTTCCAAGGATAAATTAATTCTAAGTAATTTATTCTAAGAAATACTTTAATACTTTTGTGCCACTTAATGTGGTCCACAAAAGACATCACCCACCACATGAAAATCACTAGTGGCATTAATAGCACCAGCTCCCTGTAAGTGCAGAGTGGAGGTAGGACACTGAGCACTAAGCACCAGTGGAAAGATGCTGGCAACCAACAGCAGAAGCCCACGACGGATGGGACGGATCAGCCACTGCACTTAGCCCTCAACACGGACTTCACTAGAAGGTTGTTCCATAGGACTTGCTTTAGCCACACTATTCAGTAGGAATTTTCCTAGGTCTTTTAATTTCCTTTTAGAGCAATGACTTTTTTAAAAAAATGATAAATTAGTAAAATAAAAACAGTCTAGAAATAATAAAAGGACTGGACTGGTTTCTTTGAATAAAAGGAAAACTGCCTATTTACCAATTAAAAAATGGAAATGAGAAAAGGATTAGACAAGCTAAAAACTAAAGTACTACAACAATGTCAAAATCTGAAAACGCCAAAACCTTGTCTAGGAATTTTCAAAATCAGAAAAACTTATATTGATCAAATAACTGTTAACTCCACAATTAACTAATTGCATAAGTAAATTACCAAGCTTAAATAGTTCTAATTCCTTTCAAGCCCAATGCTCAGGAAGACATGTTTCATGCAGGAAAATGTATTAACAAAATAAAAAGTGCATACTATACATAACACGTTTTAATTTGCTTTTTTACCTTAACAATATACCTTAGATGTCTTCCCCCATGTCATTCATGTCCCTACCTCGTTCTATTAACAGTATTCCTTCAAATAGATACACCACAGCTGATTTACCTCATCCCTATTGTGTATGGATATAGTTTCCAATTTTCAACTAATTCACATAATGCCGCCATCAGCTCTTTGTACAAAGCTTTGTGTCCTTGTACAAATACCTCTATTGCATACATTCTTAGAAATGCTGAGTCAAAGGGCCTAAATATTTTAAACTGATAAATATGATTGAATTATAGAAAAATACGCCCCACTCAGTCCACACCAAATGGTGTAATTCCAGTGAAGACATTCATGGAACATTTGAATGCTGCCTATGTGTTTTTTATAAGTAGATGGATAAAACACATACTGGTGTAAAACTCAGGTTTAAGAAGAGGAAGGTGGGAAGCCAGGATGGCTCAGCAGGTTGAGCGCTTACTTTGCAGCCCCAGGAACCCAGGATCAAGCCCTAGCCCCAACCAGTGCAGGAGGCCCCCCGCCCACCTGTGTGGAACGAAACCATGTCGAAAACTGGTGACGTACAACTATGGAGACTGCTCTGGGCCCTTCCCCTTCTCTCTCTCTTTCACCATCTCTTTTAAAAACAATAAAATCTTAAAAAAAGAAAAAGGAAGAAGAAGGTACCTATAATAGAGCAGGAATATACAGGCAGTCCTGTGTGGTGAGTTTCAGAGTTTCCTCTGTGAGGTACTGTACATTACCTCATTTACATTCCACAATTGAACTAATTGATAGAAACTAACAATATTTCCATTTTAAAGCTGAGAAAGCCAAGTCAGAGATTAAGTAACTTAATCACATGTTGACTAATGTCGGAATAAGAATTCAAATCTGTGCTTCCCTATTTCCTCAGCCATGTTCACAAAAATACAGTATATACCCGGCTTCCAATGGGTACGGTATGCTTTGAAATAGACACCTAGAACTGCATACGTTACTCTTAAGAAAAATGCCTAATAGAACTCTTCACTCCAGGTGCTGCCTTCCCTGGTCAGATCGCTTTCCTCTGCCTTGGCATGATTTCCTATGAATTGTTAAATGTCTTCTTATATGTAGCTGAATATGCCAAAAAGGGCGCCAGAGATAGTCCATTAAAATTTGTCTTTATTTTGAAGAATAGGGATAACTAAAGATTAAGAATGATGTAAAGGGAGTCAAAAGGTACACATTTCCTGCTGTGAAATAAGTCCTGGGGATGTGATGTACAGCATGGTGACCATGGTTACCAACAATGCATTGTATACTTGAAAGTTGCTGAGAGATCTTAAAAGTTATCAGTGAAAAACAAGTTTTTGTAACTATGAGACAGCTGATTTGACTAGATTTGTGCTGATTCTATTGTAATATGCAAAAATCATCTTTTACCCCTGAAACTAATATAATGTTATATCAATTATACCCCAATTTAAAAAATTACCAAAAAGATTAGTTAAATCACACAAACACACATACATGATGCTCTACTAGAACAAGAAAAAACAGGTTTGTTGTCTCATCTGCACACACCCATCTTGCATGTTTAAAGACACTAGTAACTTAAGAGTTTCAATGTTTGTTTCCATTGTGAGAATAAAGCATCTCCGAAAGTTGTCAAGAAAAAAAGTCTACAGGGGAAGCCGGGATGGCTCAGTGGGTTGAGCGCTCACTTTGCAGCACCAGGGACCCAGGATTGAATCCCGGCCCCGGCCTGTGCGGACCCATATGCTGAACTGGGGAGTGTCCCCAGTTCAGTTCTCTCTCTGTCTCTGTATCTCTCTCTCTCTCTCTGTCAAAAACAAAACAAACAAACAAACAAAAAAAAAGTCTACAATTCCTTCCTCTTTACCTGACAGTTTATTTTGTTATATCTGAGGATCCTCTTTTAAAAACCTAAAGAAAGTCTGGGGAAAGCCGGGACGGCTCAGCGGGTTGAGCGCTCGCTTTGAGGCCATGAGGACCGGGGGTCGAATCCCGGCTCCGGCCCAGGCAGGACCCACGTGCTGAACTGGGGAGTTCCCACAGTTCGGTTCTCTAACTATCTCTGTCACTGCCTCTCTATCTGTCAAAAAGTAAAATAGAAATAAATATGCACTGAAGACAAAAAGATAATTTCTCTCTATAAATGTGAAAAGATAAAAAAAAACAAAACAATAAAAAAAAAAAAAAGAAAGTCTGGTTCCCAGTTTTTCACTAAATCTGCAATCAAATCTTTAAGTATAAATCTTGTGCCCTTGTACAAATACTAATAAGATTTTATATAATAGAAATGCTGTATCAGAGTATGACCATTTACAATTGGCAACTACTTCTAAATTCACATGCTAATTTATCTTACAGTCAATAAATACATTAAAGGGAGGAAACTCATTTCAGTTCAAACCATACCTTTCATACTTAACAAAAACTACAGCCATGTATGATTCTAGACCCCACCATGCCTAGTTTTCTAAAAGTGAAAATCACCCAAACTACTTCTCTAAGTATTCTTTCATCTATAACCCCCCTCCCACCCCCATGAACCTCACAGTTCCTATAAGAGTTATTCCTAAAATTCAACTCCAGGGAATAGCCTTGGCAAGAGCTATTGGATTTTTCTGATTATTGGACTCTGTTTCTTCAGGGTCTGTATGAATATATGTACTATATTCTTTATAGCTTGGTATTTGTTATTCCTTATGTTTCCCAGGTAACACACTATAGGTGTTAATACAATTATCTCCTTTGTGGCTCTATGAGCCTTCTTATTAATAGTACAAATACACCAAAAGACTTTGCCTTATCACTAAACTCGACTTATAATTGGGGCCTATCTCGCACAGCTTGACCAGGTCACTTTTGTTGCTATTTATCAGTGAGGAACATGAAATAAAATTATTTCATTCTTCAGTATTTCCAGGTCATAAGAAAGTGCCTCTTGTTTGGAAAGCTCCATACTTCACAGCCTGCCAGTGTGTTATACAATTACCATATGCCATTTATTCCAGAAGGACCCTTTGAGGCCTATCTTACCTTTAATAACTGGATAGACCAACTGAGTTAATGCTGACATTGACCATAAACTGTGCTCAAATGTTAGTATCAACTTATTTTGTCATTCTAATCCTTATATTTAAACCGATACATTAATCTTAACCAACTTTTTTTAGGTAAAGATCTAAATATTTTATCTTACTGAGAATATCCATATCATGTTCTGCTGAGTAAATATACTTGGGGGTGGGGTGTGTGTGTGGGGGGGGGTGGGGGTGTGGGTGTGGGTGTGGGTGTGTGTGTGTGTGTGTGTGTAGTGTCTGGTTGTGATAAAAGACCTTTTTAATGACCAGACTAAATCTAATGTGTAACTTGTCCAGATCTGCCCCATTGTATATAATTATTTGTTTTCTGGGCCTTGTTCCAGGAAGATTTTATGCTGCTTACAAAGTACACATAATCTAGAGAAAGATAAAACAAAGGAGGTGAAGAAATTAGAGCACAGATACCTGAACAGAAAAGACAAGACGAAGCCAGAAAAGCTGTTATTACACAAATTTGGCTCTAAGCGTCCTAGCAGCTAATTAAAAAAAAAAAAAAAAAAATAGTTGCATGATTTACCATGTCTATAAGAGAAAAACTCAGTTACTTAGTAAAAACTACTTTTCCTGGGGCTGATCCCAGAGAGCAACTTCTGAACGTCCTCGGGATTAACGTATCAGCCTTGGAAAGAAGGGCAGCAAGCACACACAGCCTGAGCATGTGTCTGCCTACGAAACGCTGAAGACGCTCTGAGACAGGCTCAGGGGCAAAAACTGCCATAGCCTCAAAAGCTGAACCATAGCAAAAACAATCTACCACAGTGACGAAATGCTACTGATACTTCTGTTTTGTTGATTACGGGGAGCCGGTGGAGGAGGAGGGTGACAAATCCAATACACAGATTAATAATAAACGTCAGAGAAAAATTGTGTGAAGTTTGGGAAAGGAATGGTGGTCAGTAGAGAAGGGCCAAAAGGACCAAAGGTAACAGAAAGAAGGGGCGAAGACCTAAAGAAAGAAGCAATCTGTAGACAGATTGTGTTCTGCACTGGCATGAAAACAGAAGCGATGGAGCCTGCCAGATCTAAAGAGCAGTGAGTGGTAGAAGCCAACTCAGCACACCAGGAGGTGGAGCCCGGGACAACACAGTGATGTGCACGCTTGGCAACAGCACCTTGATAGAAAGTTGACTGAGTTGACTCATATGATGCCTGAAGCTTGATGAAGACATTTTTGAACACAGCCCAATTCCCTTTGCTCCAGTTCCATGTCTACCAGCCACCTCCCTGACCATGAATTACTTTTCAAGGAAGTTCTCCTCTGGGAATGTAAGGCTCCTCACCTAAACATCCTGTCCACTTGACAATCATTAAACTGGCTCTCTGGTACAAATCACGCTTCTGCGGGATTGCGCATACATAGCAAGCCATGTTTCCAGGATTTGGGCACTCAGATAAGCAGATTACTTCATGTTTCCTTACGAAACTACGAAGCCAGAACAATGGGGTCTGATAAGCCTCTTCCACCTGTGAATTTGAGTCTCTGAGATGGAGCATGAAGAAACTCATCAGCATTACCCTTGCTGTTACATATTCTTTGCATTTAAGTTAAAGTTCAGATGCATGATCTTGAACCCTTTTTCCTAAACCTTCGGAGGTAAAGAAAATCCACAGGACGCAAACTGCTTCACAGTGGATTTCTGCCAGGTGCCTATCGGCAAAACTTCCTTTGGACTTGTTGGCAGACTCTGCTATAGCTTGAAAAAACAAAAGAACAAAGCTACTCAACTGAAAGTTTGCATAACTGGTGAAGACTGCCAATGAGTAATTCCTAATCATCTATCATGAGCAGATACAAGAAGGAGCAAACAGTAAGGTTAAGTGTATTTACTTTGTGGGGAACAGAACCTAAGACATCACAAAGGCATGGAGACATGCATGCCAGCCAGCAAGAACAGCCTCCAGGAACCTGGAAGGATGCCAGTGTTTTCCTTGGGCTTGTAAAATAGATACTCCTGGGTCTTTCTGTTTTGTTTGTTTTGTTTGAATGGGTTTTGGTCTGGAGCTGGAATTAAGTTTACTCAACAACTGCATGACCTGGGAAGAATATTGAAGTCTTTAAAAAAAAAAAAAAAAAAAAGCAAAGAAACTTTCCCCCATAAGCTGGTAATCAAGGCCTCTTAGAGGGAATAAATGTGTACAACAAACTTGTTTACTTTGAAATTGTTTACTGACAAAAATGCTGCACCCACAATAAGAAATCCTAAGAGACCCCATGAAACAGTCATCTAACCTAAAAATCCCTTTCAACTCATATTTTGTTTCTTAACAAGCACCTTCAGCTAAGACCTAAGGAACTGCTCACCTTTCTTGCATCTTCCATAAACACAAAGTTAAAAATTTTTAAGGTTACACCATCATTTTGGAAACTTCTGAGAAGACTCTAAAAACGCTACCAAAATTATGAAGAGAACAGCACTTGGGCTAACTTCTGCCAACCCAAAAGCAAGCTGCCAAAACCATCCAGCTATGGATGCTGCCCTGTGCCAGTTCTAGCTCTTGCTTTGCTCACTAGTTGCCAACAGCCTCTTCCCTACTGTTTGAGCATTTCCTGTCACTTAGAAACTCGAAGTTTGCCAATTAAGTATTACATGAGCCAGCTGATAGGCAGGAACGAGACACTTTTTTGTCTGTTGGAAGAACCAACTCTTTGGCTCTATGGGAAAAATCAACCTGGTGAGGTTCCAGGAAAGAGGTATATTGTAGGGGGAAGGGTGGGCAAAGTTCTGGAATGGAATGGAGGCAAGGGATTTATCCATTTTACTTTCATTTACAAAGCAGAAGTCAGAAAACATGAGTAGGAAAATGAAACAACTGTAAAAGAAAAAGGAAGCAGTACATAAAAATAGAGTCAAAACTTACTACTTGTCAGGCAATATGCATTTAAAGTAAAAGCAGAGATTTACTGCTAACCTACAGGGCATCACGGATAGAGACCATCTTAATAAGCAACCTGACTTCTCAGAGTATCTAAGGACCAGCAAGCTTCTCAGAAGCAGCTACGGATACCAGTGCTGAGAGCAAACACCTGCCAACCTTCAATTCTCATCACAGACCTTCAGGACTGGACTGTCCTTCAGCAAGAAGAACAGTGAAGCCAAGAGGAATAAAGGGCTGATTGTAAGAAGCAATGGTAAGAAGAAGAAGGAAAAAAAGATAAAGCTCTGGGGGATTTAACTACTGCCTTTAAAAACAATAGTTTATTTGTGTTTCATAAAGTGGTGACCACTTATTAGTGATTTGAGGTTAGAAAAGGAACAAAGTCTAATAATAGTAAGGGGAAAAGCTATTGTAACTATATTTTCCTCCCCCATGAAGTTATATACTAAAAGAAAACTTTTTAAAGATTGTACTCTGAAAAATTAAATAAGAAAATTACCTGACAGCTACTTGAAAGTAAAAATTACACTAATTGGTATCCAGAGACACAATACAAGTCTCTGAAAGTGGTGTTTTCCCTTGATTAGATGAAAATAATCTGCAGGAGTGGAACTGGAACATGGAATTTTCTCCTCCAGAATTAATTTGATCCTCCGTCATTCTTGCTGTCTGGAATCAGACTCAGGGGCTGGAGCTTGAGCAACCATCCTGGGCCAGGAGATGGCATGCTAAGCCAATAGGAGCACCAATCCCAGATGAGATGGCAGAACTAATACTAGAACTAACTGTCTACCCTTCAACTCTTCTCTTGAAAAAGGAAAATTCATTTAAACCACAGTTTTTAAACTTGTAATTACACATAGCCAAACCTAATCCTGATTAATATGGCATGCCAAAATATATTTAGAAGCTTGAAAACACATATGGCAGCATCCCACAGATAGCTTTGGCCTGATAGTTGCCTATGGGTTGGAATGACAGGTGGTGCAGAGAAAAAGGGGAGTTTTTCCACAACACATTAACGCCTCGAATGAGTTTTATAAAGAGGGGTATCATTAGTGGTATGTGTGTTTATTCCAAATACTGTCTCCCACACATTAGTCTTGACAGAAGATCCTCTTTCCAACACTTAGGTCCACCCTCCACAGACGAGTAAACGATCCTTTGCAAAGCAGTTCTTCACAATGAATGTATAACAAAAAGCTCACACACTGACAAAACCCCAAGTTTCTGAGCTTCCATGTACTCCCACTGAAATTGTGATTCATTTAAGTCCAAGGTGGGGCACAGGTTCTTAACCAGTTAAGAACCAGAGCAGCTGTTAACTTTGGCTACACACTGATGTCATCTGTGGAGTTTTCTGAAATAATGGCACCTGGTTCTCACCCCCACCACCTACTCTGAGGTAGGAGAAGAGGGTGCTCTAATTCAAAAGGTCTGGGGGAATTCTAATGAAAATAACAAAAAAACATTGTTTTCCTTTTAAGCAGGGAGCAGAGAAGTCTGTACTTTACAGAAGATTGTCAACTAATAGTGTAAAAGAAGAAAGATGTTATGTAACTATAATATAAAAACAGTAATATATGATGTGAGCAATGGATATTAAACCCACTGGGTAGAAAACTGATGAAGATACACATTCTCAAAAGTACTACTGATTACTTCTTAATCACAATTTTTTACAATGGAGAAATTAGACAAGCGTGGCCTTAATCATATGCTCAAACTTAACATAAGCAATAATGAGACACTGACACCATTCGCTTCCCAAGGTGACACATGAAGACATTCCTACCCCAATAAAAGGTCTGATCTGAGCCTAATCATGTGGAGGCAGTCAGTCAAATCCAAATTAGGGGACATTCTATAAAACCACTAACCTGGATTTGTCAGTGCCGTAGAGAAGAGAAAATGGGGATGGAGTACTGTTAAAGACAGAAAAGGAGACTAAAGACATGATGATAAATGCAGTGTTGGATCCTTGAGGATTCCTTATTGAAAACACACAGATAAGGTAGGATATCATTGGGGTAACCATGGAAAAACATGGACTGCATATTAAATAATTGTATTCTGCCAAATTTCTTTTTTTTTTTTTTTTTATCTTTTCACATTTATAGAGAGAAATTATCTTTTTGTCTTCAGTGCATAGTTATTT
>PVKE010003762.1:0-41671 GCA_004027555.1 Craseonycteris thonglongyai
AATATTCTCATTTTTTTAGTTGAGGAAGACTTGTCTAAGAAACATGCAGAGAATCAGAGATAGAGCCAGAGTTTAAACCCTGGTCCTATCTTCCAGCTCAGGACTGACGCAGTACCATATACTGGGAATATGGCTATATGCCATCATTGATTGTAGAACACAGTCCAGTTTTTGGAGCACTTCCTGCTCTGGTCCCTTCTGAAATTACAAAATAAATTCAAGGCCCTTTAATCTTTTTAGGTTTAAACTTACTAGTGGAAGAATTCACAATTTGGTGCTAGGAAAGCTAGTACAAACATGTTCGCTAACTCCATTAGAAGCAAATTTATATTCATCTTTCAAATGTCCTCACCTATTGTAAGGCAAGCAAAAGAGAGTGTGTGTCATAATTACTAATAAATGCAATTATTAATGCAAAATAAGATCTAAAAAGACCTGAGATTGGTCCGTAGAATAGGTGCTTCACTCCAAACCTGACTGAGACAGCCCAGATGATTTTCCTTTTCTCAATTATGACTTAAATTGCTATCAAATTTAAAAGTCCTTTTAGTAACCTCATAAAATATAAGGCTTTCTGAAGTAAATTTTTAAAAAGCCGTGGAACAACAAATAGCCTATAGGTAATAAGAATTTTTTACCAGAATTTACAAATTTTATTTGGTTATTTTCTAAATTAAAAAGTGGGAAAGCACAGGATAAGTTTTATATAGATTCTACTACTAAAAAATAACATGGTGTACTGTAAAGAGCATACATCTAGGATTTATAGTCAAAGACTGGGTTTGAAGTCTTGGGTCAACTTAGCTACTAGTTTGCACATATAGTGCTATAGTCAAACCACTTAATTTCTCAACTCTTATGAAAAGATGAAAACTGTACCTGTTCTATTTTTATGAGTTATTTTTAGATTCAAATAGAAGATATTTAGGAAAAGCACTCTGTAATTTACCATCACTAATTGTTCTTGAATTCATTTCCTATCAGTATTAAACAAACCACTTTTCAACTCATAGGAATTTCAGAGAACCATTAATAAATCAAAGAATATTATGGCTTATATTATCTGTACCATAATACTTTTTTAAAAGATTTTAGATAGGTCTGTACATGGTTGAGAAGAAAATACTCCTGACTACAAAAGGTCATTTAAATCTTCCCCTTTTTATTAGTTTATATTTCAAGTTCCTTAAATCTTCTGATCATATGATTTATCATAAAAACCAGGACACTTTTTTAGAGTAAACAAGAGACCTATTAATAATTATCCAGAGCAACAGACATTAACCAGAACTGTTGCTGGTGAGCCAGAGCAAGTGGTCACTTTAGTAAGGAGTGTACTAGATTTGGGAAGAGGAAGTCTATGCATTTCAGTGTTAATATCTACAAAAATACAGTGTGTAAAAACTATAGTTATAGGGGAAGCTGGGATGGCTCAGTGGGTTAAGCGCTCACTTTGCAGCACCTGGGACCAAGGATCGAATCCTGGCCCCGGCCTGTGCGGACCCATATGCTGAACTGGGGAGTTCCCCCAGTTCAGTTCTCTCTCTGTCTCTGTATCTCTCTATCTCTATCTCTATCTCTCTGTCAAAAACAATTTAAAAAAAACAAACAAAAAATAACTATAGTTATAAAAGTAGTCTATGAAAAACAAATTTTCAGCAAGGGTGTGTGAATTAAAACATAATTTAATTTATCTAAACGTTTCTAATACTTCTGATTATAACAAGTAAAAATTTAAAAAACTGTCTGAAAGCGAAGGTCTCCTCTAAGAATTTTGGACAAAAACACTTTTGGAAGGGTAACTATCAAAGCTTCCTTAACCTTTGACTAATGTGTGGATTAGGAAAAGCACAAAGCCAATATTTAAACAGTCTATTTTTTCTCAAGAACTGGAAAAATTGGGGCGGGGGAGGCAGGGGGAGAAGCCAGCGAGTACACTTGAAGACATATCTGTAACTTGTGAGGCATGAGTACATTAAATATCACAACTATTTGGCAGCAATGAATAAATGTATCAATTCACAGATGGAAAAATTAGCATTTAAGATGTGAATCATAATTTTCTTAAAAGTGGACAAAGCAATGAATATTAAACATGTTTGCTTTTGTGAACCTATCAAGGAATGCTTTAATAGACTCCAAGTGTCAGTGACTTGTTCCTACACTTAACCTTTCATAATATTTTCCATCTACATTACTGTAAACAAATATTGTTCCCACAGCTTCCATCTTGGTAGCATTAAACATATGTGCATAGGACAATGCAGTATAATAGTATATTTATGAGGTAGAAAGGTAAAAATTGGTTTTTCATGATTCCCAATATAAAATCTACTTTTCTTCTCTATGGCCTTAGTGACCACTCTTAAATTCTTTTATCATCTCTACATCAGTTAAACTCTGAGGTTCTTATAAATAGCAGTGTTCACTGGCAGTGTTAAGTGTTAATGCTCATAAATGCCAGGGCTAACGAACAAAATTCTTGGGCTTCATAAACCTACATATGTAGGTTTGAAATACTATTGCCCAAGCACCCACTGATTATAAATGGAAGACCTGAAAGAAAAGATGCCCCGTTCCATTAATAACAAGTTATTCTGCAATAATAGTTTACTAACATTGTTGATCAGTCCACCATCATTTAAACCTAAGCAACTAGGCAATTATACAGTATACTGTATAGACATCTTCACCAAATATAAAAAGATAGTTCTTAAATTGAGTAAAATATATACCTAGTAAAATTTGCCCATTACCGATGTGAAATGAAATAGCTAAGTGAATATTGAAAAACACAAACACAAAACTAATAGTTTATAAAAGGAAATAAAGAAAGTATATGTAGCCACAGTAAAAATCAAAATAAATAAAGCTTCTTTATCTAAGTTGGAAGTTGGCCAGACTACTTGAGGCTAAGTTTTCTATTGAGAAAGCAATGCGTAATCTTTAATGTGTATTATAGGCACTTTAATGACCACCTAAGACTGTCAAAATAAAAACTGTGATACTGACACATGAATGTTAAATATATTTTATAAAACAATTATAAAGCTGCTCAACCTAACTGGATCTTGGCACCATAAACTCAGATCAGAGACAAAACATCTTGGCACTTGAGGCAAGATCACTAATTGATGTATACACCTACCCCAAACAACACTTAATAATTACTGTAAATAACTTTGTAAAAATTAAATCAAGTGTTCAGCTGATGCAAATGTTGACAGTTGACATAATTTTCTTTTGTCTTAAAGTTTTATCTCTCAAACGGCCTGTTTTATTCTTAAAATAGTTCCAACTGTAGGTATACAGCTCACCTCCGTTTTTCAGTTTTGTGTGTTCCTATGAGAGGTGCTGAATAGTGAATATTTGATACTAATATTTTGATACTAATATTAATTACTTAATATTAATCACTTCAAATTTTTGCCTGAAGATACAGGACCTCAGTGTTGAGGGAGGAGGGGAATAGGATGATGTAAGGTGTAGGAGAGAAATGGGAAATGCCCCAGCACAAATAGCAGAAAGAGACTTAGAATAGGAATCAGATATCTTTGTCCCAGTCCCAGCTCCATCCTGGTTCTTCAGGTAAATTACCTAACCTTATTTGTTCATTCAACATTCATTTTTTCATTACATATGCTAGCTTGTGCTATCCAATACAGTAGCCACTAGCCACATGTGGCTTTCAGCACTTGAAATGCAGCTAATGCTAATCCAAACTGAGATGTGCTCTGAAGATAATATACACATCCAATTTCAAAGACTCAGTACAAAAAAAAAAGGTAAAATGTCTCATTAAAAAATTATATATTAATTACAATGTTGAAATAATATTTTAGACAAGTTTGATTAAATAAAATACATTGTTAATTTCACTGTTTCTTTTTACTTCTTTTTATTGTGGCTACTAGAAATTTCTAAATTTCGAGTATATATGTAGTTCTATTGTGCTAAGACTCTGGTAAGAACTAGGAATATTAAGAATAGAAAGCACAATGTCTGCTGTCAAGGAACTCCCCCAGCCCCCAACCTAGTTGGGAAAAGTAAAAGGTATTAATATAAAAATAATCGCAATATAATGGCATTAAATGCAGTGATAAAGATACACAACAAGGGTATGGCAGAATGAGGAGGGCTGTTTCTGGAAAGGGTTTGTAAGGAGGGGTGAAGAGAGACAGACATTAGGTTAGCTTCCTGAAATTGTATCACTTAAGCTGAGTCTTAAAGGATAAGTAAAAAGGTAAAATATAAGTACAAAAGATTTAAATGCAGGTAATTGCAAGAGAAAAGGATTGTATGAGCCACAAGGAAAAAATAGCAAAGAGGATGAGGGAGGAATAAAAGCAATTTCCTATTGATAGAGGGAAAGGGTAAGGTGGGCAGTAGAGAGTGTGTAAGACTAGGAAGGGCTTCTGTGACATTTTAAAGGTACTGAATTTTAACCTTTAGGCACTGGAATGCCACTGAAGGATTTTAAGCAAAGAAGTGCCAGGTTCAGAATTAATTATTTAAATTAATTCTGGCAGTTGTGTGGAGACGGGATGAAGGTGAACAAGACTTAAAACAAGAAGGCTGTAGTTTAGGTAAGAAATATCAAGGCCTAAACTAGAGCAGTAAGAATGAGGATGCAAAGGAAAGCACTAATTCAAAACTATATTAAGGAAGTTAACAACAGTAGACTATAGTGGTTGATTTGTCCTAACTTCATGGAAAGGGGATTTTATTCTAAGGCAGCTTGTCTAACTCACAGCCGTGGGCTACATGCAGCCCAGGATGGCTTTGAATGTGCCCCAACACAAATTCATAAACTTTCTTAAAACATTATGAGATTTTTTTTTTAATATTTTATTTATTTATTTATTTTTGGCAGAGAGAGACAGAGACAGAGAGAGTTGGGTGATTTTTTAAAAGCTCATCAGCAATTATTAGTGTTAGTGTATTTTATGTGTGGCCTCAGACAATTCTTTTTCTTCCAGTGTGGCCCAGGAAAGCCAAAAGATTGAACACCCTTGTTTTAAGGTGATGGGAAGGCCCTGAAATGTTTTGAGCAGAGGAGCATCATGTTCTGACTTAGGTTTTAATGGACCACACTGATGTTGGAGAATACACTGTAAAGGGAAAAGGTGGAAACAGAAAGATATTGATTGATTGATTTTTTTTTTTTTTTTTTTTTTTTTTTTTTTTTTTTTTTTTTTTTTTTATGGAGGCTACTACTGGAGAATAGGTTTGAAATGATGGCTTGGCCAAGGGTAGATTCGAAACAGGGTGAGAAGCAATTGGATTCAGTTTGCACTTTTATCCCGCAAAATGGTATTGCCTAATTCACAGAATTAAGAAAGGAAAAGGGAAGTTCAGGAAGACCATACCTGTTAAACCCAACTGTCTTGTGTAACCAGGAGGCTATTATCTAGGTGTCTGCTAAGAGTGAGACTATTGTACAGAGAGGCTTGAGGGAGTTTGGAAGACAGCAAAGGAAACAAAAGGAGCTGAGAGGTTATTTTTAGGATTAACTAATGCCCTACATGAGGTTTGAAACCATGTAATATTAGTGATATCAGTGTAACCTATCATGTGATTTTCATTCACGATCCTCAGCTACCCAGTTGTAGGAGTTAAACAGATTATAGAATCAACAGTTTCAGTTATAAAATGGTTTGAGTTAGATGATTTTAAAATCTACAGTTTCAAAATTCTGCAGTTCTAAGAATCCTAGAATTTTTGCTACATAACTTTTCTTATTGTGGTTAAATGTACATAATATAAAACTTATCATTTTAACCATTTTACCACATAATTTTTAAACTAGTATTCTAACCAGGGGCCTCCTCCAATGGGTTTTAGGTATGCTGGGACAGTAAAATCCCAGCCCTCAGGGTGGCAGAACTGGGTCTGGTGTGGCTGGACCCAACTTCTGTTGCCTCTGAATGGAAGCAGCCTCAGGTTTTTATCACAATATGCAATACAAGTATTCATTTTCTAAGGATTGAAAAGTCTGGGAAGCACTGCAGTAAGCCATAAAAAAAAAAGAGAAAGAGAGAGAAACCCAATATAATGAAGAGTTCAAAATAGCTGCTTATTAAAGAAGTTTTCTCACATCTTCAAGACTTAATAATTTATACTATCGTGGGGCTTAAAGCTCCTTACTGGGAGCAAATATCTATTATGCCAACCATTTCCACTGTTTAAGTAACCATCCTAGAACCTCATAAAGAGGATCTAAGAATTTTGAAGGGATTAAAAGATTTTCTCCATCTACGTAAAAAATAGGAATCGTTCAAGAGATGCACAATTCATTTATCCACAGTACTAACTTTATGGCAGGCACTGAGTTGGTTTCTGCAGATGAAAAGGTGAACAAGACATGGTTTTGACCTCAAAAAACTTACAATCTAGGAGAGAGACCAAATTAATTAATTAATTAAAACTGTAATAAGTGTTAAGATAGAAGGTACATAGTGCTATAAGAAGATCTAATAGAAGAGACTATTCAAACAAGATAAGAGGATTAGTAATCACTAGACAAAGGTAGGGGTAGGTTTGGTTGAGAATTCCAGACACAACAGCATGCAAAGGCCTAAGAGACCCTAAAATGTCAGCAATGCTAGAGGGCAGAAGATGGAAATGAACCTGGAAGGTAGTAGAGGCTGTTCAAAAGTGCTTCCTTCAAAGAATAACAGTAAGCCCCTGAAGGGGTTTAAGCAACATAGTACCATCATCAGATTTATTTTTCAAGATCACAGTAGCTACAATGTAAAGAAGTAGTCTTCAAGTAGGCACAATTTAAGGTGGAAGACATTGATTTTTTTCTCATCTTTAAACAATGTCTTTGAAATGTGTTATAATAGTCGTAGTGTATTAGCTCAGAAGCACTAATAAGGGCTAGCTTTTATTGAACACATCCTATGTACCTGAACAATGTACTAAGCAATGTACATGTATTAACTCATTTATTCCTCATAACTCTGTAAGGTTGATACTATTATTATCCTAATTTTACAGGTAAGAAAAATGAGACAACCAGTCCCAGGGCAAACCGGGATGACTCAGCGTGTTAAGCACTCACTTTGCAGCCCCAGAGACCTAGGATCGAATCCTGGTCCTGGCCCCGGTGGGCCCATATGCTGAACTGGGGTGTTCTTCCCCTGCAGGAGGCTCCCAGTTCAGTTCTTGTCCCCACCCCAGCCCAGTTTGGCCCCTGGCTTGAAGGGACGTGCCTCCCATATAGGAGGCCCCTGCCCACCTGTGTGGAATGAAACCATGTCGAAAACTGATGACTTACAACTATGGAGATTGCTCTGGGCCCTTCCCCTTCGCCCTGTCTCTCTCTGTCAAAAACAATGAAAGAAATCTAAAAAAAAGAAAAAAGAAACTAGTCCAAGATCACTTGGTAAAGAAGTATTAGAGCAGGATTCAAAGCCAGGAGGCCTGGCTCCAGACTTGGTGACTTACTAATTAGATTATGTACCTGTTTTCAGCAATGCATGTATACAACTTAAAATTTAAATATATACATGAATTGAAAATAGATGCTCAAAATTTTTTTCTGAGCACCAGTGAAGAATATGATTTAGGTGTGGTTGTTGGGTCAGAGAATATGAAAAGTACACTAGCAGCATGGCAGACTAGGTAAAAGATAATTGTATCTTGGAATGTGGTGGTAGTAATGAAGAAAAGGGAATACATTTGGAAGGTATTTGGTACATAAAATTGACAGAACTCAGTGATAGATTGGATATGGGGTTAGGGGAGAAGAAAGTGCCAAGCATAATTCTTTGGATTCTAATTTGCTTAAATGAATTGGGACAGTGGAGCCACTGGCAGAGCCAAAAGAAAAGGTTAGGTCATTCAGTTCCAATAGTTGTTCTTTGGACTACAGGTACACTGTTCTTTCAATGTGCCATTAAATGACAAACTCATTACAGCTTCTTTCCATTTGTAAAAAAACTTTCCATTTCCATTGTAAACATTTATACAAGCATTATGCCATGATTTATTAACAATGGCATGGTCAATTTTTCACCCATTTTTGTGTTATAATTAAATCTTATGAAATTTGTAAGTGAATTATAGTTGCTATAACAGGGTAATGAAGATTCAACAGCCTTCTTCTTTAAAGACACCAATGTTCCTATAGCATTGCTGAAATGATACAAAAACACCCTATTACGTTCAATCACAAGGACAAAACTGTGATATTCATTAAGATCGAGAATGACTGAAAAAATTACTCTTTTACATTTTGTATTTGTAATTTACTACATACTAAACTTTTTGAAGTTTATAATATTGTCCTCTGTATTACTCCTAGTTCTTAGAAGTATTACAGAAAGGTACTGAACTGGTTTAATAGATACTGTGATTCTAGACAAGTCAGTATATTTTCTTCAATTTCATTAGTAGAATTTCTAATACTAAAATGCTTCTTTTAGAAATCAGGATAAATAGAAAAAAATACTAACAGTTTGAACGTTATAAACAGCCACAGGAAATATTTATTTTTTAATGTTAACAGCATGTTGTTCCAACAAATAATGCTGGTCCCTTTCTCATTTCAGGTTCTCCAGAAACTTTGCATTTAACTTCAGAAAAATATACATCGTTTTGCTACATTTACCACCAGTCACATCACTAAACAACCCTAGGTAATAGCTC
This sequence comes from Craseonycteris thonglongyai, assembly GCA_004027555.1. Lineage (NCBI taxonomy): Eukaryota > Metazoa > Chordata > Mammalia > Chiroptera > Craseonycteridae > Craseonycteris > Craseonycteris thonglongyai. The sequence continues at coordinate 8,656 of PVKE010003762.1, forward strand.
CAAGGCAGAGAACTGATAGATTGGTCCGTGTCCATTCCCTCATCCGTTAATTTTCGCTTTCCGTTTGGTACAGGCCACTCATACATGCTCTCCCTGAAATGTGTGTACGTCAGCCACACCGAAAACCACGCAACACCAAGGCACTGAAACTTTCCAAGACAGAGTGGCCTGAGCTTGCTTCAGGGCATCTCAAAAACGCCGTGGCGGTCGCCAGCTCTTGAAGCTGCTCCGGACCAGAGGTGGCGCTCCACTCTCCAGCCACTGTCCTTCAGGGTGGTCGCGACGGGCGCACAACCCGCTCTTCCGCAGCGGTTGTGAGGGGCGCCGCCTCAGCCTGCGGCGGGAGGAAGGGGCGTGACGCCCCAGGAATTCCCGCGTGACGTCTACGGGCTCTAGGCGGGGCGGGTCCGAGGTGGTGGCCCCCGGGCCCTCCTCCTCCACCCCCAGAAAACGCGGGCTGCCCTAAGGGGCTGACCGTCCTGCTAGGTGTTTGACGTTAGTGAGAAAGACGAGGAAAGCGAGCGGCAGTCTCCTCATAGACCGGAGCGTGCCCGCTTCCCGGCCCGGGCTTTCGAGAATCTTGAGGTAATCTTGGAAGCCGTGAGTAAGGAATCGCTTTTCCCGACTTGGAGCGCTGGGTCGTAGAGGCCACTTCCGGTCTGGAGCAGCGCGCTGACCGCAGCCCCTGGAGCCGGGGTGGCTGTGCAGCTGTGGGGCTGAGTCCGGGGAAGTAGGCCGGGGTCGGATTAAACTTAGCCAAACCGGAGAGAGGACAGGTTCGCGCTCCGTGCAGTTTCTTGCCCCGCTCTGCGCTCAGCCCGCCCTGCGCATGCGCCGACCTCCTGGCGGGGTGCCCCCGCGCGCTCTCGGCGCCGGGCGCTGTTAGCCTTTGGGTCGTCTGAGGGTGGACAGGTTGATGGTTACACGTCTTGGGAGCAGAGCCTCCGGACTTCAGCCTTGCTAGTAAGGGAACCACGCATCGTCCCTGTTTAGTTTCTTTAGAGCCCCTGTGTGACTCAGGCCAGCTCTGCTCTTACCTGTGTGAGAATACATGTGGTGTGACGGCAAATTATTAAGTGTTATGGTTTACACTGCTACAGGATGCACAGAAATGTGTTATATTACCACAGATCTTTTTGAGCCCAGAATGCAACTTGAGAGGCACGAAGTACACTTCTGAGACATTAAAGCGCAACATCGTACAGCGAATAACGGTACATTGCCAAAAGAGCTGCCAACAAAAAGTGCTGGCATGCAGGATAGGTTAGACAGTTTTGTGAGCCAGAATTTGCAAGTGTGGTGATGATAAATTCTTTTTAAGTGGAGGGAAAAAAAATTTGTTTTTACTGTCTCTGAAGATACGTATTTCTTAAAGGATACTTATTTTACACTGTTGGTTCTAAGTTATTTAATACTATGCATTTTTAAATTCATTAAAGTAAAATTTTGTTTTACACTGTTTACTTAATAGAATTATTTTCCTTTGTGTGTGTATGCCTATTTAGCAGTATTCTGTAGTTAATTGGCATTACAATTGAATTCCAGGAGTGGTGTCAAAGCCTTGTCATAGCAATGTGACGTGGGCCGAGACACTTGTTTATCCAACTCTAAAATGAAATTAGTAATTGTAGCTATTTAATGGAGTTCTGAAGGTTAGATTAAAAAATGAGTGTAAGACATCACAGCCTTTGGTATATAGTGAGCACTTAATAAATAGTAGGTTTTATTGACAGTAGTATAGGCCCACAGATTTATCTTTTATGTTTCAGAAATATTAGAATACAAGGCTCTTTGAAAATAAAGCTGTACTAATACAGTGCACCCAATGACACTTCAGTAAAATTTTAGTGTGGAAATAATAAATGTATGCAAAAGAGACACTAGAATTAAGGACTCCCTCATATACCCATCCATTGCCCAGATTCAATAATTGCTGAAGTTCAGCTCTTCTTGTTTCATCTCCACACCCCACATTTTTTTTGTTTGTTTGTTTTAGCTTCACCAGAGATCTCAAGAAATGATTAGCAAGAGATACTAGAATTGGGTTAAGCACTTGTTAGCAATAGTAAGGCATTGGCTAAGGAGCCAGATGTGAGGTTTAGTAGTAGCCTTGTTAATCATTTTACTTTTTTGGTAGTAGTCAGTTAATGATTTCAGCTTAACACATTAAAATATTTATTAATCCACTTGAACTTCTTAATAACCTTCAAGGACTGTACAAATAAACTTAATTATTCACCTTTACTCTGAGAGGCACAAAATAGCTTTACCCTAGCTACCTCATTAGATGTTTCTGTATTCATAGATCTTCACTGCATCTGTACCTTGCTCACTGATTACTCTTGTTACAAGAAAGCTATTCAAATACTCAATGTTAATACATCTGTCATCTTTCCTGCTTTTTATAATATGTGTCTCTGTATGTTTGTGTATATGTGTGTACATATGTTAAGTCAAAAATATTTCAGAATGTTTCTCAGTTTTTGTTTAACATAATGTTGCACTCTGTACCAATTCAAAAGTTTAAAAAGTAGCAAATTCTTTTGTAATGGCGAATCAGTACTGAATGTGAATGATTACAAACCTCTATCTCATAATCCTTTCAATTTAACATAATTTAGATAATTACTTCCTTCTAGGACAAGTAAGAGAAAAGTTGCCTGAAAATTTAGCTTAACTAAGTCCAGATTAGTGAAATGAGCGCCTTTCTTACTAAAATCATCTTTCCTCAATTCCCACTCCCAAATTCTCAATCATTAATCATAGGTAAATAAGGAAAACGTGAGAACTGCTGGCTGGACTTGAAGTCACCCTGACTGCAGATTACACAGAGGTAAATCCAGAATTCATTTATGTTGCAATCTGTCATTTCAGGTATTTCAGCTGCCCAAAGACGACTTCATACCTGTATAATGTAACAGAAGAGATCAGAAAACATTAGGCAGATAGAAGTGTGGAACATATTAAGCAAGATGAATGTCTCCGGAAGCAGCTGTGGAAGCCCTAGTTCTGCAGATATATCTAATGACTTTAAGGATATTTGGACAAAACTAAAGGAGTATCATGATAAAGAAGTACAAGGTAAAAACTTTTTTCAATACTTCCAGCAGTATTCTACTGCAACAGTAATAATAACATTTTGTATAACAGTTCAAATACCTAATTTTAGAGTTACCTTTACTATTTTGTTGTGATGCATTTTATAGTTGAGTTGCTTTTTAACTACAGACAACTATTACAGTATATAGCTTTTGCACAACTCATATTATAGTTACTCATGGTGATATGGATGGTTATGATGAAAGAGACATTGAAAAATTTTTTTTTAGATTTATTTTATTGTTTTGACAGAAGGTGGAGGGCCCAGAGCAGTCTCCATTGTTGTACATCATCAGTTTTCAACATGGTTTCCTTCCACACAGTTGGGCGGGGGGCCTCGAAGGGTGCGAACTGGGCTGGGGGCCTCTCACATGGGAGGTACATGCCCTGGAGCCAGGGGTTGAATGGGGGCGGGGGTGTGGGGAGTACAAGAACCGAACTGGGGGCCCTCTTCATGGGAAGCACACCCCAGTTCAGCATATGGGTCTGCACAGGTAGGGATTTTGTCCTCAGTACCTGGGCCCTGGGACTGCAAAGCGAACATTTAACCTGCTGAGCCATCCTGGCTTCCCCCAGGGCATTGAAATTTTTGACTGAAGACCTGGACTTGAATTCTTATTTTGTTTATCTGCTTGCTCTGTAATCTCAGCCAAGTTACATAACCTTTAAACTTAATTTTCTCCTGTAAAATTATTCACAGGATTATTTAGAGACATAAAAAATACTATCTTAAGTCATTCAGCAAACCTTTGGGAATCTGTTTGCTACCAGTACTGAGATACAAAAGTAAATAACAATTTGTCTTCAAAGAGCCTGCAGTCTTAATAGAGTCAGTGTAATGAGATCATTACAGGGTAATGAAATAAGAGCTTAAAAGGTTTATATGAGATACAATGAGTGAACAGGATTAAGCACTTGTGGTTGGGATGAGTATATAGATACTGTTTGAGATTGTATTAAAATGTATTCCATATAAAGGAATTTTTTAAAGATTTATTTTGTTTGAGAGAAGGTAAGAGAGAGAGAAGGGGGAGGGCCCAGAACAGTCTCCACATTTGTATATCATTAACTGTGACATAGTTTCATTCCACAGGGTGGATGTGGGCACGTGGGCGGGAACCAAACCTGAAGGCCTCCACATGGGAGGCAAGAACTTTCACTGCCATCTCATTGATTACCTGTTGTGCCACAGTTCAGCACATGGGTTTGCACAGATCAGAGCTGGGATTTGATCCCTGAACCTTGCAGTTACAAGGCAAGTGTTCAACCTGTTGAGCTATCCCAGCACCCTCCCATATTTTCTATTAAAGCTAAATTCAACATTTGATATTAAGCTTTAATGTACCTATCTAATTCTGTAACTTTAATGTAATACATTATTTTTCTCTTTGTGGGAAATGCTTCATATTATATTTGTTTTTGCAATCATAGGTTTAATTCTATATTGCTTTATAATTTTAACATTATACCAGAGTTCCATTAAGGCATGATTTACCTGAATCTAAAGTATAGTGTGTGGGTCTGTGTTGGAACTTTCCCATGGTATATTTAGCTTTTGGCAAAACCCCAAAGTAAAGTGCTCATTAATTAATGGGTTCTGAAATATGAACCCAGGAAGTATTCTTGCAAGCCCCAGTGTTCAAGATGTGTTTTTTGTAATGTTTACTACGTACCAGACCTTGTGAGTAAAAACGAATCACACATAGTCCTACTTTTAAGGGATTTTGTAATGTACCATGTTATCTGGGAGTATAAAGGACAAACCAGTGGGTGGGGGTGGTGCTTACTGTCTCACCAAGCTTTACAATTGAATCACCGATCTAACTAGTATGTACTATGCTAAAGACCTGGCAGTCATCATACCTTATCTTTAGGATTAAGTCTAAAACTTGTATCTTGAGAGCCTGCTTTCACTGCAATTGGATGGGAGCAGTCCTATATTGAGAAAGAGGCCATGTGATGGAGTGATTAAATCCATGAATTGTGGATCTAGACTGCCAGTATTTGAAAGCCATATATGTAAAGCATTTGGAGGAATGTCTGGCACATGGTAAACAATATATTAGCTTTTGCTATCATTCTGAAGCAGGAACCATTATGTACTATCAATTTTTGCTGTGGACCATCCCAACTAGAGACAATGGGATACTACAAAAAAGTTATAACAGAAGTTTCACATACTGATTACTTATAATCCCCTTTAGGTTTTTTTAAACTGGTGATTTCTACAAGGAAATAGTAAGAGAATGACCAAAATAATAACATGAAAAAATTTAAATGATTAAGAAATCTTAGAAAACTCTTTTCATCTCTTTAAATCTTAGAAAACTCTTTTCATCTCTTTGTCAAGAGAGAGGCATGAGGATACTTGCTTTTTAATAAACAATTGTCGTGAAATATACATAACAAAATTTATCATCTTAATCCTTTTGAAGTGCAGTGGTATTAAACACATTTCTCATATTGTGCAGCCATCTCCGCTATCCATCTCCATAACTCTTTTCGCGTTATGAAACGGGAAACAGTAAATTCCTGTGTACCCTTCCTGCAGCTCCTGGCAACCACTATTCTATTTTCTGTCTCTGATTTTGATTATAAGAGGAATCATACAATATATGTCTTTGTGACTGGCTCATTTTACTTAGCATAATGTCTTCAGAGTTCATCCATGTTGTATAGCATATTGTATAGAATTTCCTTCCTTTTTAAGACTGAATAATATTTCTTTGTATATGTGTGTATGTATATAAACTTATATACACCACATTTTGCTTATTCATTTGTCTGTTGATGGAGATTTGAGTTGCTTCTACCTTCTGAGTATTTTGAATAATGTTGCTGTGAACATGGGTATACAAGTTTCTCTTCAAAACCTTGCTTTTAATTATTTTGGATATATACCCAGAAATGGAATTGCTGAATCATATGGTAATTCTATTTTAATTTTTTGAAGAACTATCATATTGTTTTCCATAGTGGCTACAACATTTTATATTTCTACCAACAATGTACAAAGGTTTCAATTTCTCTGCATTCTTACTACCCCCTGTTATTTTCTGTTTTGTTTCTTAACCATCCTAATGAATGTGAGGTACTATCTCATTTGGGTTTTGATTTTCATTTTCCTATTGATTGATGATTTTGAACATATTTTATGTGTTTATTGCAATTTTGAGGCAAGCACTCAACTACTGAGCTATCCCATCATCCACAACACTTTGTAGTTTTTGTTGTACATGTTTTTCATCTCCTTGGTTAAACTTATTCCTAAGTATTTTATTCTTTTGGATGCTATTGTAAATGGAATCGTCTTCTTAATTTTCTTTTCAAATTGTTAGTTAATGTATAGAAACACCACTGATTTTTACATGTTGACTTTGTATTGTGCAATTTTGCTGAAAATCTCTTTTTTTTTTTATCATTTCTATTTCTTAATAGTAGTTTTAGAATTCCTAGCTGAGAAAAATAGTAGAAACTTTTTTTTTAATGAAGGTTGGAGGTTTGGAGTTTACTACTTCACTGACATCCTTTACTGCTCTAAAGTGCTTATTCTTTGATAGATGATTCTTATCCATGTTCCCATTAAAGCTCTCTTTCAAAATACAGGATTGCTGATGAATCAGGGTAATTAGTATTTATTCAGAAATCCAGTTATCATTGGAGATGTTTTATCTTTTATAAGATTTATTTTTATTGTTTTAGAGAAGATGAGAAAGGCAGAAAGAGGGAGGGCCCAGAGTAGGATCCATAGTTGTACATCATTAGTTGTGACATAGTTTCATTCCATGCAGGTGGGTATGGGGCTGCAAGGGGTGGGAACCGAACCAGGGGCTTCTCCCACATGGGAGGTGAGAACCTTTACCACCATCCCCGTAGTTACCAGCTGTGCTGCAGTTCATATGGATTTGCACAGGCCGGGCCTGGGACTCAGTCCCCAGACCTCATGGTAGCAAGGCAAGGACTCAGCTTGCTGAGCTATCCTGGCATCCCTCTTTTTCTTAAACTTAATCTTTTTTCTAAAAGTGTCAAAATACTAAGTAAGCAGTGCAAAGTTATTCCTTTCCCCACCAACACATACAAGTAAACACTTGTATAATTTGTGTTCATCTGTGTTCTTTTCTGTTTTAAACTATGTTGTTTTTTTTTATTTTAGGAAATATTACACATATTTCAAAAGGAAAGAAAATAGTATAATGAACTCCTATATACACATCACTCAACCTCAGTCATTGTCAGTACATGGCCAATCTTGTTTTGCCTATATTCCATGTACTTCTCTATCCCTTTCCCACAGTTATTAATATTTTGAAATCGTTAACATTATTTATTTATAAATAAGTATAGTCCAGTAGTTGTTTTTAACAAAAAATGTCATTATTGTAATAACAAAACAAATTCTCTAATATTATCTAATACCTAGATAATGCTGTTGAAATTTCCCCACCTACCTAAAATGTCTTTTTTAGTTGGTTTATTTAAATCTGTGCTTAAAAGACATTCTATGTTATATTTGATTAATATATTGATTTTTTCAGTGTGGTTTCAAGTGAGCTATTTTGGTCATATGTCTAGGGACAAATGAATAGTTTACATTAATTCTGCTCTTCATTTGAAACATTGAAGAAACAATCTGAGTTTTAGTATTGATTAGCCATTCATTCAGTGAGTAGTTGAATTATATGACAGGAATGGTAGCAATTGCAGAGGATACAACAGTGAGGAAAACACAGTAAATTTTGTAAACATTGTATTAATTTTCTTTAGGAAAATGTTTTTATAATATAATTATATAATGGAATGATAGCAAAAATAAGCCAGATATAAGACAGTCTGTCTTGATAACACTGGTAACAACAATGTAATCAGCTAAATACACTTCTTTTAAAACTGGGAAGGAATAAACAGTGTCTCCCAACTTGTGTTGAAGAGCAGCAATATCTTCCTTTTGCCTTATAATACTGTGACCCCAGGATGTAGCCTTACCAGTAAGAATAGCGTCAAGATTAAACTACCTATATTATAAAGCTTATTCTTTGTTACCTGAAAGTGAAGCAAGTACAGAATTTTGAATTAATAGGACCAGATATACTTGAGTTTTTATTAAATATTTGGTAGAGGAGAATTAGCATTCCTCCATAAGGTTAAATTCTTTATCCTTCAAATAATTACTTGCTTTTGTTTTATAACTGGTTATAAGAAGATCGTTAAATTTTTACTAGACAGAGTCCCTATCTTACTCATCTTTCATCCCCGTAGGTAAAAGTGCTTGGCACATAGTGTAAAATCAGTAAATGGTATCTGAAGGAATTACATAGTTTATAGCTAGATCAATGAATATCAGTTTTTAAAATCCCATAATATATGGAAATATAAAAAGTATGTCTAAAACCCTGAAATACTTTACTACTATATACTTTAAATTTTCTACTTATAGATAATACTGTAGAAAGTTAGGAAAGGAAAAATAAGTCACCTTCTGTAGAATGATACTTGTTTGTTCTTTTCTATGGTAGTTTTAAATGATAAGGGCATAGCTGATCATATTGTGATAAGGGTACATACTGATTTTATTTGGCTTATTTTTTTTATTTTATTATTAAAACGTGCTTGTTTTTTTGTTGTTGCACATTATCATTTTAGAATTTTTATACATACCCACTTAAAACTGGGGCAGTTTTATTTTTAGGCTCTTAATAACAGGGGTAAAATATTTGCCAGATTCCTTCTATATGTTTCTTGGTGTTTCAGGGTCTTCAAGAGACCTCTATTTTATGATGAGGACTCATCAGGAAAATAAATAATATACTCTTTGATAAGAACAATATGCCATATTTATCAGACTATAGAACATATAGAACAGATTGCACAGTATTATATATATAATTTTTAAAAATTGCCCACTCCTTGTGGCTATACTTTAAAAGTCATCACATCCCAGGAAAATTGGTTTATACTCACTGAAAAGTTTTTAAGAGAGCAATACAGAAGTTGATGGTATATTTAGTTAATATCCATGTGCTTTTGTAAATGGTAGGTATTGGATATATGCTTGAGAGAAGATAACCTCTGGTACATTATATTGATCAGGCTACATTTTTTAAAATCTTAGTATCAGTTATGAAGTCTTAAAGGTATTGGATGAGCACTGTTTTTAAAAAATTAATATGTTATTTAAAAACATTTTGGTTGGGGCTAGTCAAATTTGCTGAAAGCAGGATTTTTAAAGAGTCCTTTGTCAAAGTGTTTCACATAGTTCCACATAACATTAGAACCTCCCACTGTGTGATAACATCAAAGACATGCCTGAAGGGTACTTAATTTTTTTTAAGGTTGGGGATCCACTTGGAGAAACCAGTATAAGAGGCTATTTGAAAGACATCAAACATGGACTTGTCCAGACTTTACAAGTTTTGAAGTATATATAGGAATCAAAATTGACTCATTTACTTTTAAACTTTCACATTAGTTTAAAAATAAAAGAAATGAAATGTTATGGTAGTACTTGAGTTATGTAATTTTTATTCAGGTATACAAGAAAGTCTACCCATAGGAACTTAACTCCTGCTATATGTATCTAGAGCTTTCTTTTTTCTTCATTTGACCTAAAGCATAATAAAATGGTAGCAAAAACATATATGTAAAACAGTATGTATACATATCAAAAGAATATAATAAACTACATGCATTTCTTTTAAAACTAGGACATAATAAAGTCTTTCAACTTTCATTGAAGAATAGCATATGCTAACCAAACCATTTTTGTTGGAAAACTTTAGAGATATTTGTGACTTAGTTTTTATCATTTATCTTCAGGATAATTATATCCTTTCATGTTTGTTCATTCCAGTGTCTTATGTTCCTTTTGTGACAAATGCTGCAAGTGTCAGAGTTAAACATGAATTGTTATTGATAGTATGTAATTTTTATGCTTTGAATTCAGAATTAACAAATTTTTAATTTAATAGGAATTTCAGAATTCTTTATATTTTAAAAGTTTTAAAAAAGTGTTCATTTGGGTATAGTTTTATTTACCTTTTTAAATCTCTTCAGTGCTAGGTTTATTATTTAAAATCACAGGTAGCAAAATATAATTTAGAATATTTGTTTTTTATAATACCACATTTTATATATTTATTTTTTTAAGATTTTTTTTTTTCCCTTTTTTTTTAAAGATTTTTTTTTATTGTTTTTTGTTTGTTTGTTTGTTTTTGACAGAGAGAGAGACAGAGGAAAGGGGGAAGACCCAGAGCAGTTTCCATAGTTGTACATCATCAGTTTTCAACATAGTTTCACTCCACAGGTGGACAGGTGTCACAGGGCAGTAACTGGGCTGGGGGCCTCCACCACAGTTCAGCATATGGGTCTGCAGGTCTGGGTCAGGGACCAGGACTGGGACTCGATCCTCTGACCTCTGGGGTTACAAAGCTAGCACTCAGCCAGCTGAGCCAGCCTAGCATCCCCGAATGCCACATTTTAATAAATGTGTCTTGTCTATGGCAGGTTCTGTCATCAATATCTCATCTAATAATATTCTTATATCTGATAAATATGGTTCAGTTTTATAAAAACCATTCAGATTGGGGGGAACAAAATTGGAACTCCTTTGAAAAAAAATGTGTTGGGGCTCTAATATGACAGGGTATGTATTTCCTGATTCAGTTTTGGATTGCTCCATTTATTTTCTCAGCTATTTCATCAAAACTTCAGAGAGATTTCTGGATAATTCATATGAAGACTACACAAAAAAACAATGAAAGGAATTATGTGTAATTTTGGTCCATTTTCATTATTAAGAATACTATCAGTAACTCACATATGTTAAATTTGTATTAATATTCATAAGTTCAATAAAATATACAGAAATTAATTTACCAACTTTCAGATAATTAAATTTTAAAGAGCAAACTAAGTACATTTTAAATGTGACTGCATCCCATAAAGACAAGAGTTTTCACTTTGGAGTTGAAATTATTTGTTAGGCTATTCAATACTAGTATTTTTGATAGAAGTTAAATTACTTGGGCTATATATAAATCCATTATTATTCAAGAAAGGTGTTATTAGGCTTATTTATTCAAAACCATAAATAACTTGTTTTAAAGTGATTATATGTGTATATGATGTGGTTTGTTTTGAGTAGAGAACTAAGTAAAAATGAACAGCAGTGATTTTCATTTGATGTATAAGTTGAGTTCTGCCTCATTTCTGAATTCTTAAATTTATTTTGTATATTATAACTATCCATATGGGCCCTTAATTGTTTCATTTCCTCTAAAATTCATGTGTAAGTAGATGTAGGACTAATTGTAGGACCGTGCTTAGTCTTTTGAGTGCTGTTTTCTCAATAGGTGTCTCAGGTTTCCAGTGTTACAATCCCAAATACTTTGTTGAACAGACTACCTGTTCATACAGGAGCTACATTGTTGTATAGCTTCATTCCTTCCGATGGGTGTGGAGCAGGATTAAAGCACACTTTATAGGGGTTCTAATTGTAGATGCCTAATTGACTTGTTGAATAGCAAAGGCTAAAATTTAAACACACACACACACACACACTTACGCATACACACATAAACCTGTTTCAGGGCTGATCTGCATGACAGAACAAATGCCTCACAGGTGTTGAATGCTTGCTTGCAAGATAAAAGAGTAGTCTTCCCAAGAATTTTCTTTTGAGGTATATATGGATTTTCTATCTCATTGTCTTTTTTAAAATTGTTCATGGCAAGAATTCATTGCATCTTTGGGTATACTTTTCACTTCCTTAAAGGCAGACCTGAGTTTTAGATGTTGGCCAAAATTAAAACCAAGAAAATCAGTCAAGTAAGTGTTCACACACTTTGGGAAGGGAAGAAGAGTAAAAAACTACTGACTCTGGTTTTGGCCTAGTAGGGTCACAAGTTCTTAATTCTTCAAGAATGACTTGATGTTTTACTAGTATTTCCAAGGTCTCATGAATTTGTGATCATTACCTGAAAAAGAAGGAAGCTTCTCAAGCTAGGAGCTTGACAGATAGTTGGGCAAGAGTTTTTAAAAATCAGAAGATTACACCAATTTTTTTAACATTATTAAAAAATGTTTTCTCTTTATTATGTTTTATATTTTAACAGTTTTCCAACTCTCTTAGGACATATTTTCTCATAAATTTGTTTAGCTTTTTATTTTGAGCTTGTTGTAAATTATATTCACATGTAGTTATAAGACAAAGAAATCTCTTATACCCTTTACCCAGTTCCCCCAATGGTAGCGTCTTGTACAACTGTAGTACAATATTACAATAAGGTGACCAGATTTTAACATTGGTAAAGTGGGACACCATTGACCGGGGGTGGGGGTGGGGGGGGGTTCTTGATTAAAAATTTGGTCTATCTCCCACTGTTCCCTAGCTTGTCGTGCATTCTTTCCAAAAATCGGGACTTTTTTAAAACGACGCGGGACAAATTGTTAAAAATCGGGACTGTCCCACCAAAAGCGGGACGTCTAGTCACCTTATATTACAACCAAGATTAACACTGATGCAGTCTGCCAATTTCATTCAGATTCTATCAATTGTAAATTCACTTGTGTGTGTGTGTTTTGTTATGTGCAATTTAATCACATGTATGGATTCCTCTTAGGATACCTAACGCTACCCTTTTAAGCCCCCAGCCATCTTTCTGCCACCCCAACCCCTCCAGCTTTAGGCCACCCATACTCTGTCCTTCATCTCTCTAATTTTGTCATTTCAAGAATGTAATATAAGTGGAATCATAGGATGTAACCTTTTCTTTTTAAGATTTATTTTATTGTTTTTGAGAGAGACAGAGAAAAGGGGGAGGGCTCAGAGCAGTTTCCATAGTTGAACTTCATCAGTTTTTGTCATGATTTTGTTCCACACAGGTGGGTTGGGGTGCACAGGGTGGGAACTGGACTGGGGGCCTCCAGCATGGGAGGCACACCCCCTTGAGCCAGGGCCCGAACCAGGGGCCAAGAAGTGAAGTGGGGGCCTCCTGTATGAGAATCACACCACAGTTCAGCATATGGGTCCACATGGGCTGGGGCCGGGATTCAGTCCTGGGTCCCCAGGGCTGCAAAACAGGTGATTAACTCACTGAGCCATCCTGGCTTCCCCAGGATGTAACCTTTGAGATGAGCTTTTTTTTTTTTTTTTTTTTTAAACAGCATAATTCCTTTGTGATTCATCAAAGTTGTTGCATGTATAAATACCCGTACTTCATTCTTTTTTTGCTGAGTAGTACAGAGATACACCACATTTTTTTTTAATAGTTCATGCATTGAAGTACATTTGACATTTTTTTTCTATTTTTGGCTATTATGAATAAAGTTGCTATGAACATTTAGCTACAAGTTTATTTATAATACCTTTTCATTATATGTAACATTTTATTCAAACTCTGGACTATAGAAATTAGGGTAAAATATTTCATAGCAGTCAGATATTTCCTAGAGATGGAATTTGAGATATAGGACAATGTATAACAAAAAATTCTCTAGGGCCTTTATTTCTCCATAATATCTCAGTTTTCTCACATTAACTTATTATCATGTGGGGCAATAAGAAGAGGTGACTTCCCTATCAATATCTATGTGTTTTTAATTTTATCCCCAGTCAGCATGATGGAAGGGGTGATGGTGAGAAAATGTATAGATTTGTCTTAAATTATGTTGTTCAAAAGATTGTCCTAAATAATGAAAAATTATGTTTTTAGATGTAACAGATTTATTAATGTTTTTGTACACATTATCTGGAAACCTTTTCTAAGTGTATAACTTACTAGAGTCCATTGATAAATTACCAAAGACAAATAATAAATCTTTGATTTTTCAGAAATCCAGTCAACTTATAAGTATTTATTGGGACTGACTATGCCCCCAAATAAAATAAATTTTTGAATAGATATGGAATTTTTTAAACTTTCTAGTTATTTTTTTAATGAATAAAATGTCCACAACTGAAAAAATTAGAGAATAGTAAAAAGATTGAGTTAAGTGGCAGAGAAAGTATACACAGAAGCTTTTTCCCCCTTTGTGATAATTACATTGCAGAAAATAGAAAGCCTAGAGAAAACCAAACAGTTTATTATTGCTAAGTAGACATAATTTTTTAATTTAATGATTTTAATAGCTATCTATTATTCCATCAAGTGGTTACATATATTTTACTTAAACATGTTTCTGTTTTAAGCATTTTGTATTACTATAAGTTGTTCAATGTTCTTTGTAACTATGAGTTTCTCCTTAGTTTTTATTATATTCTTAGGTTAGAATCAAAGAAGTGAGATATTGATGAAAAGGAGTCCTGCTATGTATTGCTAACTTGCTTTCCAAAAGAATTGTGTTAATTTATAATATCGCAACACTTTTATTAACATTTGATATTATGCTTCTGCTAAATAATTTTTTTTTTTTGGTTTGGATTTATATTTAGGTGCTAGAGATGTTAGATATATTTGTGTTTGTTTAGTGGCAGTTTTTCTCTCAGCCTGCTTTCTTCATAAGTACCAAGTTCCAGAGGCAGTGGTCTTCTGTTATGTTTTGTGTCAGTCTCAATTAAAATTTTAAATACATGTAAAAGATATCTTCAGATAAAAACACTAGTGCCCTTTGTTAAATAATTTTATAAGCAATTTTGCTTCTAGTCCAGGACTTCCTGCCACAATCTGTTTTAATTCCAGAATACTTGAGCCTACATAAACACTATTGCTGTTAGCAAATACATTGGCTATGTCAGAACATAGACCTGCATTTATAGTGAACTTCTAATTATATGCTTGCCCGTGCTATTAGAAAGGAAGTAACTTACTTTAGGTGGAAAAAACTTCATTCTATTTGGCTGTCAGATAATAGACTAAAAGCAATAATATTACAGATCAGATATACTTTTGTGACCTCAAGGTACAAGAAAGAAAAAAATAACTCTCTTTCAACTAATAGAACTTGACTCAATATTCAGAGGCCAGACTCAAGTGACTTGGTAGTAGTATAGTATTAGATTCATAAAGAAACTTAGATTAACCGCTATAGAAATGGTAAGATGTATAAATTAAGTACTCTTTTCTTTCCTTTTTATTTTTCAGGTTTACAAGTGAAAGTAACCAAACTGAAAAAAGAACGAATTTTGTAAGTATCAGTATATAACACTGATGTCTTATTTATAAAGTAATTGATACCATTGTCCTATTTGACCTTAATGTCTTATTTATAAGGAAATTAGCTTTACATAGTGTAGACCTTAGATAGTTAACAGTTTTTCAAACTTCTAAAGTAAAAAGAATAACGTCATCATTTTGAATAGTCTTGGTTAATATTTGATTACATTTATATTTTAACCTAATTTTAATATGTGACTTTTTTTCCATAAAGTATTAAGATGGGAACTAATTTATAAACTCATTTTGATCTGTAAACAGCATTCTTTTCTCAAGTATGATTAAAGCTGGAATTTAAGATACTACAAGAAGGGGACCAGAATAATTCTGGGATTTGTAAGTTTATATAAGAAATGGGTAGTCTAGACCGTTTTAATTCATTTGAAATTACTAGTGGTTCCCCTGAATTGTTTTGGTTGTTGAGCCCAGAATCATCTGATTTTCTAAGTCAAGATCAGATTTTACTCGTGGTTCTTACAAGAGCTTCCACAGACAGAAATCTGAAACAAAGGGCATTGTAGAATACTATTACTTACAACTAAAATTAATGTCATTGTGACTAATATTGCATTTGCTTTATGGTAATACCAGTGGGCCTCAGTTACTTCATATTCCTAAAGCTTCCAAGACAGTAGCTGAAAGCTAGTTTACCAATCACCCATCAAACATACCTAGCTATTTTCTTCATTATAACTTGAAAATGAAAATGGCACAATTTTTCTTTACACCTAGAAAGTCATGTTGACGGATTCCAAAATATAAAATAAAATTTTTTTTTAAAGGG
Source organism: Craseonycteris thonglongyai (assembly GCA_004027555.1). Classification (NCBI taxonomy): domain Eukaryota; kingdom Metazoa; phylum Chordata; class Mammalia; order Chiroptera; family Craseonycteridae; genus Craseonycteris; species Craseonycteris thonglongyai. The sequence goes on from PVKE010003762.1 coordinate 24,688, forward strand.
TAATCTTAATTTCTTTTTTTAATTTAATTTAATTTAATTTTTATTTTGTTGTTTTTGACAGAGAGAGAGAGTGATACAGAGACAGAGAGAGAACTGAACTAGGGGAACTCCCCAGTTCAGCACATGGGTCTGCTAAGGCCGGGGCCGGGATTCGATCCTCGGTCCCCGATGCTGCAAAGTGAGCGCTTAACCCACTGAGCCATCCCGGCTTCCCCAAAATAAATTTTTTTAATAGTGTTCTTGGAGAATAATTTTATGATTCTTCTTAATTAGTGACAATTTAAAATGCTTTGCATTGTTGAAAGTATACATGTTCCTTCCTTAGAAATGTTTTTCTTAACATCCTTACCCATAGAATAAACCATTTCTCTGTTTATGTGGTACAACTGTGTTTAGTTCCCACCATGGAGTGAGAGAGAGATTTCTTTACTTACGGAGGAAATCAAATAAATTATTTCTGAATAGTAAACTTAGGATGTTATTAGTTAGGATAATTTCTTACTGTGAGGAAAAAAAACACCAGAAGTGACTTCTACAGTAAGGAAAAATGTATAATACTTTCACATAAAAGGTCCAGAGTAGGCAGATTCTAGGACTGGTTATTCGGTGACTCAAAATTCATCAAAGATTCAGCTTATTTCTGTCTTTCTGTTTTTGGCTTGCCCTATTAGCCTTCAGCCACTGCTAAATGGCAAGGTGCCTATCATTCTAGTTATCATTTGCAGAACCTCTTTATGTTCCTTTTCACTGATTATAAAAGTCTCAGAAGCACTTTCTCTAATTCCCTGATGACTGTTGTGTGAGCATTCTTAAATAATAACTGGCAAAGAGAATAAACGTGATTTGCTTAGACTAATAAAGATTCTGATAATACTTTTATGTGTATTTTAGTATTGAGCAAATAAGTAAATATATTATTGATAATGAGAGCTAGGTTTCTCGCTATCAGGAGAAAGGAGTTACAAATAAGAAAAAGGAGAAGGTTAAAATGAACCCTATGCTGCTGGGTAGGAATTGGAGTTATTTAGTATGAATTCCTGGTTTTTAATACAGAAATGAAAAATATAGAAGTAGATATGCAGATACATGTGAATGTGTGTAAGAACATATATACATTTCCTAGGCTTGGTCCATTGAGAGGGCCAAACAGTGATTCCTAGTAGTAAGAGGCATATATAAAGCCCAGGTCTTGATTTCTAAAGAGCATTCTCCGGTAAAAGGAATCAAGATTATTTGGAGAATTGTCTGGTTTTAGGGCTTGTGGGTATGCAAAGTTCAAGATGAGTTGGAACTTCTTGTGGTGCCAGGAAATAAGCAGATGTGCAAAAATTAATGAAAGCATGTTGAAAAAATAGAAAAGAGGACTTTGAAAAACTCCTAATTGAAAAAATCTAGGACAACGTGAACAATGAAATAATAATAATAATGAATTATTCTACCTGTGGAATAAATGGACAGTTCTTTTTTAGTAGAATTCCAATTACTAAATGTAGAAAGAATGTTAGAAATAGTAAATCACCATTTGGCAGAAGAGAACAATCAATATTTGTTGAAGGCAAGAATGATCATTTAGGTTAAAATTAATGAAAGTACGGTGGAAAACAATATTTGTAAATTTTGCAAATATCTCCCATAAGGTACTTAATAATTGCAAAGGTAAGATTATGATATTACAGTGGAGGGACCAGGTAGACCTCATCTCAATCAAATGATAAGAGTTAATATCACTAAAAATCAGATACCGGTATGTCCTACTCCTTGATATGACACACTAAGAAAAATGCAACATTACTTCTGTTGTACTCTTAATGAAAACGTACAGCCCAAATTTTATCTTGGGAAAGACCACACAACCTATAGTTGAAGGGCAACAAAAGAACTGGCAAGTACCTTTCAGAAATGTCAAGACTGTGAAAGACAAAAAAGATGAAGAGACTGTTCCAGATTGGAGGAGACATGACATTAAATGCAATGTAGGAGCCTGGATTGGATCCTGGGTCAGAAAAATGATGTTTGAGGGACAGTTAGCAAAATTTAAATAAGGCCTGTAGATTAGTTAATGATACTGTATCGATATTAATTTTTTTATTTTCATAATTTTATTATTGTTATATAGGATATTACCATTTTGAGAAGCTAGATAAATAGGTATACAGGTATTTTTTACATTTATCACTTTTTTTTTTTTTAAGATTTAGTTTTATTGTTTTTGACAGAGAGAGACACACACAGAGAATGGGGAGGGCCCAGAGCAATCCCCACAGCTGCATGTCATTAGTTCTCTACATAATAGTTTTATTCCACAAGTGGGCGCGAAGTTGTGCAGGGTCCGGAACCAGCCATGGGCCTCCCACATGGGAAGCACACCTGGGGCGGGAGCTGAACTGTGGGCCTCCACATGGGAGGCTCACCCCAATGAGAACTGAATTGGGGACATACTCCAATTCAGCATTTGGGTCCACAAAGGCCAGGGCCAGGATTCGATCCCCAGTCCCCAGGGCCATAAGATGAGCACTCAACCCTCTGAGCCATCCCGGCATCCCCTATGTTTATCACTTATTTGTAAATTTGAAGTTATTTTATAATAAAACATTAAAACTATTTTCTTTTTTAAGATTTATTCTTGAGTCTGGAGTGAAGATCAGTTTATCTCCAAGCAGCTGCTGGATTTTGGGGGGAAAAAAAATTACTATTCTTTTAGCAAAGAATAAGAAGGAGATGACTTTTTGGATAGTCAACCAAATATGTAACTGCATTTAGACTAGTACTACTACTCTTGTGGCTCAGAGAATAGTAGCCAAAGCAGCTGTTAAGGCATGATTTCCTTTAATGGCACAAGTTTTTTTTTTCTGTTAGCAATAGAGATACCAAAAACCTTCATGCTTTTTAATGTGTTTTATTAATTCTGATGGTATTAACCTTATGTATGTGTATGTTAGAATTATCTGAATATAGAAAACAATGTATAAATTCTCCCTATAATAAAAATTATTCAAAAAATAAGTATAATGACAGTATCAGTTGGATGAAAAAAATAGATTATTTTCTTGATTAATAAGTGAAATTTCTCTTTTTCTGTTTACTAGAAATCAAAAAGGGAAAACATTTTTGTTGCACTTAGGAATAAATAGGCTTTTCTTCAGAGGTGAAAATATTTTGAGTGGTCTGAGATTAAAGATTATTATGAAATACACTTAACCTGTTGTTTTTATCTTCAATTTTTGTTTGTAGCCCAGCTAGTGATAGTTGCTACAAGCTATCATTGACTCAGTATGGTGATTTAACACATACCAAACTAGCTAATTGTTGTTTGTTGGAGTTATTCTCTGTATTATACACACACACACACACACACACATATAATAACAACACTATGTGGAAGCACAAGTAAGTAAATTCTCTGGGTAATCAGAGAACCAATGGGATGCTTTATGTTATAGTAAATTAGGTCTTTGCACTGTGGAACCAGGAACTTGGGTTTGCCTATATTATCATAATCTCCCTTTTCCAGTATATTTTACAATAGACAGGGTGCAGTAAGAAGATGTCTTATGTCCATATTGTTATAGTAGCTGCATTTGTGAGACATTACAGTCCTTAGGGTTCTACATGGAAGAAGCAATTGGAAAAGTAATTAGTAACTGTATTATATTTGTCCATCACTGAATTGTTTTAGACCTGTGTTTTTTGGGGTTTTTTTTGTTTTGTTTTGTTTGTTTTTTTTTAATTTATTGTTAAATTTGATGAGGTTACATTGGTTGGTAACAATTAGACAGTTTACAGATGTACAAGTCCACATCACATCATTCATGCATCGTATTATGTGCCCATCACTCAGTATCAGTTCCCCTTCCATCACCTTATATCTAGTGCCCACTCCCACCTCCCCCCACAACTCTCCCCCCCTCCTCCCCCCTATCCTGGTAACCACCAAACCATTGAGTGTTTTGATGATAGTTGTTTCTGTATATGGCTTAAGCTTCTCTTTTACACAAATTTATTTATAAAATTAAACATGAAGGAATGTTGACTATTGAATATTTATTTGTTGAATACCCCCCTAGATAGGGTCAGTGAAACCCTGGTGCTGCTCTGAGTTAAATACATTTTCTATAAGTATTATAAATTTTTTATTATTATTATTAAATAAGAAATAGCCAAATTAACAAGTTTCAGCTATCTATTATTTCCAAATTTTCAGATGTCTACATATATAGGAGGCTGTCACTCTTGGATATATTGGTTTTTCATTTATTATCAACTGTGCAACCAGTGTTTAAAAGGTACCCTGTATATATTGAGTATCTGACATTTTTACTTTGAGTTGTTTTACTCATCTGTATTGCTGCCAATAATATTACATTCTACATTTTAGCTATTTGGCACAATAATTTGGACATCTACTTTTTGTGGGAGACTGGTCTGTCACCCTTATTTGATTTGATATTTTCGACTTTTGAGGGGGCTTGGGGAAGGTGTTTGAGCCACAGTATTTTCCTACATTTTCCACACAGAAAATCACAATTAAATTTCTAATAGGTCTTCTTCAAATTAAATCACATTTTTTTTTAATGTGATTTTAAAAAGTACACTGATAGAAGGGTACAATATTACGCAACCTTGGATATTAACCAGGTAATCTACTAGAAGAAAACTTTAGATGTCTTTGTTTTTTCCTGACTATAAAATCATAAACAGGGGAAGCTGGGATGGCTCAGTGGTTTAAGCACTTGCTTTGCGGCCCCGGAGACTGAGGATCGAATCCCGGCTCCGGCCCAGGCGGACCCATATGCTGAACTGGGGTGTGCCCACAGTTCAGTTCTTGCCGGGGTCCATATGGGAGGTTCCCGGCCCAGTTCCTGCCCTGAGTAGCCCCATGCCCACCTGTGGAGTGAAACTATATGGAAAACTAATGCTGTCAACTATGGAGACTGCTCTGGGCCCGCCCCCTTCTCTCTGTCTCAATCTGTCTCTCTCTCTCAAAAAAACAATAAAAATAAATCTTTAAAATCATAAACACCTTGAATAGAGCTTACTACGTGTCAGCACTATTCTGCATGCTATATATTTATTAGTACTTAGTCATTGCAAATGCCTTAAGAGATTGATACTAATGGATCCAGATTTTTTGAGGCACGAGAGCATACCGTAGGTTACTTGCACTAGATCACACAACTGATAAAGACAGAGCTGAGATTCAAGCTTAGGCATGAGGATTTAGGGATCATATACTTCTATTCCACTGTAAACCCTAACTTAATACCAAGTAGAAGTTTAAGCAACACAGAAATTAATAAAATAGTATAAATCTGCCATAATGGGAATAGAGATGATATGAGTAGAGATGCCTGTTATTTGCATTAACAAACACAGACAAAATAATTTAAAAAACAGTAAGTACATTTTAATGGCAGTTTTGACAGCATTGAGTCAGTGGTGGCATATCATAGTACACTCAATCTGTGTCGTACCATTTTATAATGAATGCCTGGTACTTAAGAAAATGCTTCCATAGTACACGAAAATACTGCAGAGCAAATTCTAATATAATTTGAACTCAGATTAACAAGATTCTCAAACTTTACTTTTTAAGTTATTTATTTTGATACTTCAAATTCATGACACATGTAAGTGGTGAGACCATACTTTGGAGTTCTTATGACAGAATTATCCTGTTAGAACATTTTTCCCTTTAAAAACAAACTAACAAACAAAAACCAATCTTATTTCTTGACTTTCAGAGATGCACAAAGACTTGAAGAATTTTTCACCAAAAATCAACAGCTGAGAGAGCAACAGAAAGTCCTTCATGAAACCATTAAAGTTTTAGAAGATCGGTGAGTCTGGTTCTTGCGTATTCTTGAGTAAGAGGTGATTTTTACCTTAGTGGAAAGTACATTGGTTTTCATTTGTAATCAACTCTGGGACCAAAGGTAATCTTTTTCCCAATCTTATGTCAACTTTGGATAAATACTTCACAAAATTAAGGATCTACTTTTACAAGTTTGGTTTTTTTTTCACTAATTATAGCAATCACATCAGTTTACCCTTTAAATAGTGTTTCTTTATCTGGTATTTGGCATAGAATGAGCTTAAGAGTCACAACGTTCTAATTCATTTGATGCTTTAATTCCATTTTTACTTCTAACTATGTGGAAACTGCTTCTCAATTCTATTCCTGTTTTTGTTATTGGTTCCATCCTCTTTTCTTTCCTGTATGTCCTTCGTTTCCTGGCAGTCTAAGGAGTTTTCTTTCTGTATATTTCCAATATAATGCCTACCACTTACTTTGTTTCCACATACAGACTTTTTTCCCACTTCAGTGAATACTCTATATTAGAAAAGGCTTCCTGATTTTGCAATATTTCCTTGTCTGAACTGTAAGTGCTATTTAGGACCTTGAACTACGTATAATAAACAATGTCTTTTGCTTTCTTTATAGTTAGTATTTTTCATTTATTACTATTTTTGTTTATGTTAGAGAAGGACTGATGGTTTGAATTTGCTACTGTGTCTTTAATGGTTGAATACTATTTTACACATATGGAAACTGAAATTGAATATAAGTACTATCTCAGTGGATGTATATGTACTGGAATAAAGCTTGGGATCGTAGATGTGAATTTGAATTCCACCTTCACAATATATCCTTAATTTGATTCAAAGATAGTTAAGTTCTTACTGTGTTCTAGATGTTGCTCTTCGGTCTAGGGATAATACTGTCCATAGTAAGAGTATGTCATAAAACTGATATTTAATTTACAAAGGTTGAGAGTAAGTCATACACATAAGATAATTCCAGATTTTAAGTACTCTGAAAAAAATAAAATTGAGTGATGTAATTGAGTGACCACAGGCATTGATTGCAAAATTAAGGGATTCTGATGGATGTCAGGGATGGCCTTTCTGAGGAAGTGTCATTTGAACTGAGACCTGAATTAAATATAAAAGAGCCAGGCATCTGAAGAATAGACAACTACAAAAGCTAAGGAGGAAATACGTTTTGAAATATTAGAGGATTAGAAAAGTCTATGGTGGTTCTTCTAACAATGAATAAGAGGATAAATGATAGATAAGATAGGAAAGGTGGGAAATAACTAGATTCTTCAGGGACATAGGCAAAAAGCTTGGATTTTAATTGTAGTGAGAAGCCATTAGAGAGTTTAGGCAGGGGAATGTTAAATTATGAGTGTGTACAAATAGCACCTATTGTATCCAAATGGAGAAGTCAGGTAGATGGTTGTATATATGAGTCTGAACTAACTGGAGAGATTAGAGCTACAGAAACAAATTTAAAAGTCATCATCCTCATATAAGTGGTATTTAAAACCTCAGGGCTAAAAAATACCTCCTAAGGACATCTTAAAGAATATAAGAAGATAATGAAAGAGATTTCAGGGCTGAATCCTTAACCCATTGACATACAGATGTCCCCATATATGTCATGTGTTTCTTATGCCATTGCAAACATTGATGTCTCTGAGACATGCACAGATTTAATTTGCTTTGAGTGCAGTTATATATAATGCAAATATCAAGAAATAATTATATACATTGTTTATTTTTTATTTATTTTTATTGTTTTTGATAGAGAGAGACAGAGAGTGATGGGGAAGGGCCCAGAGCAGTCTCCACAGTTACTGTCATTAGTTTTTTGACATAGTTTCATTCCACACAGGTGGGTGTGGAGCTGTGCAGGGCAGGAACAGGTCTGGAGCCTCTGCCTTGGAAGCCTGCCCCCAAAAGTCAGGGGCTGAACAGGGGACCTCCTACATGGAAGTTTGCCCCGGCAGGAACCCATATGGGGGTTCCTCCACATGGGAAGCATAAGGGTCCGCACAGGCTGGCTCTGGAACTGGGACTTGATCCTCAGACCTTGGGGCTACAAAGTGAGCACTCAACTCACTGAACCATCCCAGCATCCCCTATATACATTGTTAAAGTGGGAACTGTAGAAATAATCCTTTTAAGATACCTGTTTTGAATTTGTACAAAAGTGATATTGAAAGCCAAGTGAGGTATTCGAATGCACACAACAAGACTGACACTCAACAAATTTGTATAGCTGACTATTCAACAGAAAGTTTGAATTCAAGTGAAGGTAGCCCTATCCAACATAATGTTCATAAACATGCAAGATCTATGTTCTATATCAAGCAGCAATGATTGTGATTCAGGAGATGAAGAATGGAATTGGGAAGAAAAAAAAATACTCCAATGTGAAACCATTTACCCAAATTGCTGGTATAAATGCTTTAGATTTTTGAAAACTGGGAGCAAATCCTATGCCTCTTTGTGTTTTTCAACAAGTGCTAAGTGATGGTTTGTTTTTTTTTAAGGATAACCATAGAAACAAAGAGATACACAAATCAAAAGATAAAAGACCAGAACTCAAAAAAAGATAAAGAGTGGTCTTCAGTAACATGATGAAATGAAAGCATACCTTTCATTATGTATCATAATGTCTCAAGGACAAAGATCTAAAGTAGCTATATACTGGTAAAACAGAATAATATTAGAGATACCGATATTTTAAAAAACTATGCCTCGCAAATGTTTCTTGGCTATATCACATTTTCTTCACTTTGTGGATAGTGAAACTATGTAAAGAAGACAATACAAAAAGTGTGAAGTACAGGTGACTATTTGAATAATAAGTTTGAACAATTATACACTCCAGATGAATTTGCCTTCCTAGACGGGTCACTGATGAAATGCGAAGGACGGCTGGGGTACGAGTAATGTACAGTTTACCAAGTGTGCCAGATTTGGAATCAAAGTTTACAAGTTATGTGGATCCAGTGCTGGATATTGCACCCACAAATGTTAAGCTGAAAAATAAATAGTATTATTTGCTCATATAGAATTTTATTCTATTTTTATGTCAAGGGGATAATACTAATTAAGGTTAAATGAAGAATATGGACCCACTCACCAAAAGAGATTAAGAAAGAGAAATCAAGAGTAGGGAAAGAGCCAGGAACATATGGCATGACATAATATCTTCTTTACAGGGTTGTTTAATGACATAATACTTTCTTCACAGGGCTCCTTTAATCAAAGGAGATAATGCAAGTAAAACTATATAATAGAAGTTTAAAAAGATTTATAATAGCCCTCCTAAGTGGTGAATATGATTCCAACCTTTAGCACTGTAGTCTGCCACACCAGATCTAGTTTCCTAGCTGAATTGTTGGGAAGCTAATTAGAAAGCCATCCATCCTTCTCACTCTCCCTCACTATAGTGTCAAAATGAAAATCATCAAGTAACTGCTGAAAAGTATATAGGAAATAAATTTTCAGAGTCCTCGCATGTCTGAAAATGTGTTTATTTTACTGTTGCATTTAAATATTTAGACTGGATGTAAAATTCTAGGTTCAAAACAGTTTTCCCTCAAAACTGAAGACATTTTTTTCATTGTCTATTAGCATTCAAAGCTGATAAGATTGATATTCTAATATTAATGCCTTTGTATATATTTTTTCCTTTCTAGAATTTAAAATCTCTTGTTCTGAAATTTTATAATGGGGTCAGGGGGAGGCTGGAGGGGGGGGGGTGTTTCCTACCTTCATTGTACTGACACTCAGCCAGTTAACCTGAGGACTAGTATCTCTTAAGGTCTGGCAACTTTCTTTTGTTTCCTCTCTTTTTGTATGTCCTCTCTTTCTGGAACACTTCTTAGTCATAAACTGATCATTTACAATTTTTTCTCTTATTTCTATTATTTGTTTTTTTCTTCCATGTTCTGGGAGATTTATTTTCCAACCCTACTTTTGAAGTTATGACAATCACATGTTTGTGGTGTTGATCATTCCTCTGTGTGTGTGTACATACATACATATGTTACCCTTTTGCTTATTTCACTTAGCATGATGATCTCAAGTTCTATCCATATTGTCCCAAATGGCAGTATTTTATCTTTTCTTATGGCTGAGTAATATTCCATTGTGTATATGTACCGCAACTTTTTTATCTAGTCACCTATTGAAGGACACTTTGATTGTTTTCATGGCTTGGTCACCATGAGCAGTGCTGCGATGAACATTGGGGTTACATATATCTTTGTGGACTGAGGTTTTCAAATTTTGCAGGTAGATACCTAGAAGGCTAATAGCTGGATCATATGGTAACTCTCTTCTTAATTTTTTGAGGAACTCCATACTGTCCTCCATAGCACTTGTACCAATTTGCATTCCCACCAGCAGTGTATGAGGTTTCCTTTTTCTCCACAGCCTCTCCAACACCTGTTATTCTTTGTCTTCTTGACAATAGCCATTCTGACAGGTGTGAGGTGGTACCTTATTGTGGTTTTGATTTGTATTCCCCTAATAGATAGTGAAATTGAGCATTTTTAAATGTATCTGTTGTCCATTTCTGTCTTCAAGGGAGAAATGTCTATTTAGATCCTTTGCCCATTTTTTAATTGGATTGTTTGTTTTTTTGATGTTGAGTTGTATGAGCTCTTTATACATAATAAAGGCCATATGTGACAAACCCTCATCTAATACCATACTGAATGGGGAAGAACTGAAGCCTATTTCTTCAAAATCAGGGACAAGACAGGGATGTCCCCTGTTACCACTGATATTAAACATAGTACTGGAAGTTCTAACCAGAGAAATCAAATGAGAGAAAGAAATAAAAGGCATCCAGATTGGGAGAGAAGAGGTCAGACTGTCACTTTTTGCAGATGGTATGATACTTTATATGGACTCTAACAGAAAACTTTTAGAAACAATAAATGAATACAGTAAAGTTGTAGGATACAAAATCAATGTACGAAAATCCATTGCATTTTTAAATACCAACAATGAAACTTCTGAAAAAGAAATGAGAAAAACAGTACCTTTTATAATCACAACAAAAAGAATGAAATACCTAGGAATAAACTTAACAAGGAGTGTAAAAGACATTCACACTGAAAACTATAAGACACTATTAAAAGAAATTAAAGAAGACACAAAGAAATGGAAAGATATTTCGTGTTCATGAATTGGAAGACTCAACATAGTTAAAATGACCATAATACCCATAGCAATATACAGAGCTCATGCAATTCCTATCAAAATCCCACAGGCATTCTTTCAAGAAATAGATTTTTAAAATCATCAGATTTGTATGGAACTAACTACAAAAGACCCCAAATCTCCAAAGCAATCGTATGAAAAAAGAAGTAAGGGTGTAGGCTTCACGTTCCCCAGTTTCAATATTTGCTATGATACAAAGTGTCAATCAAAACAACTTGGTATTGGCAGAAAAACAGACACACAGACCAATGGAACAGAATCAAAAACCCAGAAATAAACCTACAAATATATGGACAGATAACTTTTGACAAAGGAACAAAAAAATATACCATGGGGAAAGTAATAAATGGGACTATATCAAATTAAAAAGCTTCTGCACAGCAAAAGAAACCATCAACAAAGCAATGGGTCAACCTACCGAATGGGAGAAAATATTTTCAAACAATACCTCAGATAAGGGGCAAATACCTAAAATATATGCGTTGACTTTTTAAAACTGAGTTTCTGGAATTACAGTATTAATTCAGGGGTCTCCAAACTTTTCAGCCCCGGGCCGCATTAACTATCAAATAGCAGTTTGGGGGCTGACTACACACTCGAGGTCCAAATAAAAAAGAATCAAAACATAGATGTTGTTTTTAATTATTTATTTAATATTATTTCATTCAGATAAAAAGGTCTCCACGGGCCGGATGAGAGGGCCTCGGCTGTAGTTTGGAGACACCTGTATTAATTCAACTAAAAAAAGTTGCTGAACACTCATTGTATGTTATATGCTATACTGAGCAAAGATGCAAACTTGCTTAATATATAATTCTGACCCTCAGTACTGTATTGGGGTTCATATTTTGGCTATAATAAATTAAAAACAAAGTCAGTTTCTCCAATAAGTAACTTCTCTTGAGTTACCGTTTACACTTGGAATTTTACAGAATTTCATTCAAATTGCAATTTTTAGAAAGTATGCTTGTATTATGATTTTAGCCTACTTGAGAATTTGTTAAAGGTATACATAATTAAAATAGTTAATTTTCTCTATGTGCCAAGTCAATTCTTTAGATCTTCATAAAGTATAAAAATCTTAGAGTTCACATGTAAAGAAATATCTTTTAGTAGTTGAAAAATAAATATTTTTTTAAGTTTCAGATTTATTGAAATATAACTGACAAAATTACAAAATAAAGAGTGATCATGGTGATTTGATAGACATAGGAGGTCTGTCCAGAAAAAAATCTAGCTGTTGTTAATATAACAGTTGCATGGCTGGATACTTTCCGGACAGCCCTTGTTTAAATTGTGAGAGAATTCCCTCCCTCTGGCATTAACACATTCATCACCTCATTTATTTATGAGAACATTTAAGTTCTACTCTAAAAATATTTTGTTTTTTTTTCATAGATTAAGAGCAGGATTATGTGATCGCTGTGCAGTAACTGAAGAACATATGCGGAAAAAGCAGCAAGAATTTGAAAATATCCGGCAGCAGAATCTTAAACTTATCACAGAACTTAGTGAGTTTCCTTCATTTATTAAGTATTTAAAGCGTAATGTACTGTTGTTAGAACCTATTAGTAAATTAGTTGCAATCAAATGGATTGTTACATAAACTTTTTTTATTTAGGCAAAAGTTCAAACTTCCTTTTTCCTTTGTGTAGATTTAATCTCAGACTTATTTTAGTAAGAAATAGGGTACAAAAAAGATTGTGTAAATACTGTCTACATTGGCCTTAAAAGCCTCACCAGCTGTAAGACAAGGCGAATTTTCTTTGGATATGTCCATATTTGCTTTCTTGATTTATCTTTATTTTATGTAATTTGATTGTTTAGTAAAGTTAAATACAAACAGATAATTTTGTGTTCTACAAAAGTGTATACTTTTTTTGGTTCTCATGACATACTGTTTGAAATAATAATGGTTTTCAATTAGGTTTTTTACCCGTTTAATGTAGGACTTATTTATTTATTTATTTTACATACTTAGCCTTATTCTCTTAACCTTCTTCTTTTTTAAGTATTTATGTACTCTCTTACTGACCCTACCTGGGTTTTCTATAAGCAACTCTATGTTCTATAAGAACATGTCTAAAATCTGTTTATCTTCTTTTCCAAATTAATTCCATCTTCTGACTGGTTTTTTGTTGTTTTTTTTTAAGATTTGTTGGGGAAGCCGGGATAGCTCAGTGGGTTAAGCACTCACTTTGCAGCGCTGGGGACAAGGGATCGAATCCCGGCCCCGGCCCGTGCGGAACCATATGCTGAACTGGGAGCTCCCCCAGTTTAGTTCTCTCTCTGTCTCTGTCTCTGTATCTCTCTCTCTCCCTGTCAAAAATAAATAAATAAATAAAAATATATTTTTTAAAAAAAAATTTATTTTATTGATTTTTGACAGAGAGAAACAGAGCAAGAGAGAGACAGAGAGAAGGGGGGAGGGCCCAGAGCAGTCTCCATAGTTGACATTAGTTTTCATATAGTTTCATTCCACAGATGGGCACAGGGCTGTGCAGGGCAGGAACTGGGCCAGGAGCCTCCCACATAGGTCCCGGCAAGAACTGAACTGGGGGCACACCCCAGTTCAGCGTGTGGGTCCGCATGGGCCGGGGCCGGGATTCGATCCTTGGTCCTCGGGGCTTCAAAGCGAGCACTTTACCCCCTGAGCCATCCCAACTTTCCCAATAGCCGTATTTCTTTCTTTCTTTCTTTTTTTTTTAATTGTTTTTGACAGAGAGAGAGAGAGATACAGAGAAAGAGAACTGAACTGGAGGAGCTCCCCAGTTCAGCATATGGGTCCACACGGGCCGGGGCCGGGATTCGATTCTTGGTCCCCGGCGCTGCAAATTGAGCGCTTAACCCACTGAGCCATTCTGGCTTCCCCTAAAGATCCCCCCCTTTTTTTTTTTAACTTAACTGGGGGCCTCACCGCATTCGGGAAGCACACCCCAGTTCAGCATGTGGGTCTGCCTGGGCTGGAGCCGGGATTCAATCCTTGGTCCTCGGGGCTTCAAAGCAAGAGCTTAACCTGCTGAGCCATTCCAGCTTTCCCATGACTGTGTATTTTTTTAATTAACTATATTGTTATCCTCTGGTTACTCAAATAAGAATATATGAATATATGCTCATTAATTTAAAAAGAGACAGAAAGAACATAGTTTTATTCTCCTCCCAGAGGTAACTACTATTAACCATCAGGTAAGTATCTTTCCAGGTTGTTTCTCTGTCTCTTTGTCTGTCTCTGTCCTTTGTTCTTTCTCCCTTTACTCTCTCTTTTAAATTTTAATGGGATCATATCATACTTCTTGTTCTAACGTGTTATTTCATTTTATACTGTCTTAAAATTGCGTATGGATCACGAGAATCTTCGTTTTTTCTGAGCCTCGTTTTTACACTTGACCTTTTATTTTTTGCAAGATTTATTTAATTAATGAGGTTTGGTTGATATATAACGAGCAAATATTATCAATGGATAAATTTACGTAAGTACAAAAAATTTCATTGAAAAGTTATAAATAATATGGAAGCAATAGCACTTTAAAGAGAAGAGTTCATTTCAACGTGGTCTCATTTAAATACCTGCCGGAACAGAGGGGTATGAGGGTTTTAAACCCCGCCGTACGCAACGTGTTAAAAGTCCTTATGTGTTAATATATTTAGATAGAGTCTGTGGTGTGTTTTGTGTGTGTGTGTGTGAGTGTACACATACTTGTACATGCATGCACACGTGTTTAATAATGTAAGAATATTACTAATGAGTAGAAATACACTAATTACATCTTAAGTAAACATAATTGAAATCCATCATTATGTTATCATTAGTACTAGAGATAATCTTCAGTAATGTCGACAAATCTAATAGATTTCTAGCAACTTTAACTGTCTAAAAATAGCCAAAAACTCAAAATAAGCCAAAAAACCTAGATGTTAAGGAATAGGACAGTGGTTTGTGAGTGTAGGGGTGGGGTGGTGGTTAGGGGGGGGGGGGGCTACGTTTTATTTCACAGTGTAGATGTCATTTATTTAGTTATTTTCATATTGACAGCTCAATTTTTTGTTTGAGTGTTTGGGAATGTTTTCCTACAGTTTCTTCAGCTTTGAGTAAATGTAATAATTGATAATACTCAAACTAGTGGTTAAAGAATGATACCTTTTCTAAATTAGCATTCTCCTTTATTACTATCCAGGTCAGGTATCTTTTCGTATGATTTTCAGTTTGCATTTTGGGTAAATGGCTTGCACACCCTTTGCCTAATTTTCAGTTAGAAAAAACACTTCATGGGTTTATGTTGAAAATTTTAATTCAAGATTATAGATATTTTATAATCTCTTATAACATCTGTATCTCCTTTCTTTTACCCTGCGTAGCCTGATTATCAAGGACACAAGGATGATCGAATTAAAATATCCCCTAACTACTAGTAGTCTCACAATAACACAACTAATAATACCACCAATGTAATTATTAAAAAGTTCAGGAAAACTAATTTTACATAACAATGAGCAACAGAAAAATCATTGAGATCAAATCCAAAACAAACGTGTTATAAGAATAAAAACACTAAGGGCTCATGTTTATGAATTTTGGGTGTTTCTATCTCACTGCTGCTTTTTTCTTCCTGTTCTGCCTTCTCTTTCTTTTTTGTTTTTACTATTTCTAGTTACTGAATTTAGAGGATATTTGGGATTTTTTTCATTTCATTTTTATCTGATTCTTTACTGTTGTTCATTAACTCTTTATTTCTGTTCTTTTTGATCAGCTTTGAAATTTTACCATGCACTCCTAAAATAAAAAGTTAATACCGGTATATCAGCCCTCTTCTGACTCACTTCAGTTCTGATCTGCTGGTGGCATCTGTTCTGGCTTTTCAGTAATGCAGGTTGACTAACTTTTAGAGCTATTTTGTCGTTTCATTAGATTTGCAGAGGAAGTGTCAAGTAAATCATCTTAATCATAAAGCTAAGGTCATCTTTGACTTCTCTTAACAAAAGATGAGTTGACAAATAACTACTGCTTTTGCCTCTGTAACAGCTCTTCTGCCTGTTCTCACTTCCTGTTTCTGTACCTTGCCTGTCCCCACTTCCTATTCCAGATACTTTTTAACAATAGCCTGATATGTCAATGCTTGTCTCTCACTTTGGTGTGTATGCATATAAACAAGTCAGTCTTCCTATCATTCATCAGTTAAAAATAGTTGATAACTTTTAAGATAAATTTTAGACTTCTGAGCCTACTTTTGAAGGCTTTCTCTCATTTATTTTACCCAGTCTTTCTTTCTGTTTTAATTCTCTGCATGGAATAGTCACCTACATACCCAGTTCTGTTGTCCTCTCTGTGATGAATGCTTTCCTGATCTTTTCAAGAAACCAAAGCCACCTTTATCCTTGAAATGTTCCTAAGTGCTTTATCTGTACCTCTCTAATACCCTTGTTACTTTCAGCTATATAAAACATGTTTATGAGCTTCTCTCTGATTACACTATACTTTCCTTTTGGTCATTGTCCATACCTTAAGTTTTTTTTAGATCTTCCACAGGAAGTAGTTTAGCAACCTCACATATTATAATAAAAAAAAAAAAATGTATTTGCTCGTTGTATGAAAGTGTTTAGATTTAGGGGAAGCTGGGGTGGCTCAGCGGGTTAAGCTCTCGCTTTACTGTCCCGGAGCCTGAGAACCGAATCCCAGCCCTGGCCCATAAGGTCCCATATGTTGAACTGCAGTGTGCCCCCAGTTCAGTTCTTGCTGGGGCCTATGTGGGAGGCTCCCTGCCCAGTTCCTGCCCTGTGCAGACCGGAGCCCACCTGTGGAGTGAAACTATATGGAAAACTAACGCTGTCAACTGTGGAGGCTGCTCTGGGCCCTCCCCATTCTCTCTGTCTCTCTCTGTCTCTTTCTGTCAAAAAAACAGTAAGATCTTTAAGAAAATGTTTAGATTTATAAAACAGTAAATTATTAACAAATTTTTAG
>PVKE010003762.1:41771-69799 GCA_004027555.1 Craseonycteris thonglongyai
TTTTGACAGATAGAGAGAGAGACAGAGACAGAGACAGCTAGAGAACCGAACTGTGGGAACTCCCCAGTTCAGCATGTGGGTCCTGCCTGGGCCGGAGCCGGGATTCGATCCTCGGTCCTCGTGGCCTCAAAGCGAGCGCTCAACCCGCTGAGCCGTCCCGGCTTTCCCCTGGTTAACTTTCTTTAGTAGAGATTAATTGTATTTTGTGACTTAATCTCTTATATATATTCCTCCTAGTAAAAACACATTTAAGCAGTGACATCATAATAAGGATTTTCAGAATTTTGTGCTGGCTACAGTGAAAATCATAACTCAAAACTGAATTTCTGCTTTATAAGTTAAATAAGGATAGATAGGAAAATATATTAATAATCGTGTTGGATTCAAACAAATAGATACTACTTCAATGGATATGTTTAGATTACTGATACTATTATTATTAATGAAATGTGGCATGTGACTAAGGAAGAAAATTTTACTTAAGTGTTTTTATGTTATAAAAATTACACTGGTATTCAGTGTTATATTACTTTTATAATCAGACTTAATTATAATATGTGCCTTTTCCCCCCATATATTTAAGTGAATGAAAAGAATACCCTACAGGAAGAAAATAAAAAGCTTTCTGAACAGCTGCAGCAGAAAATTGAGTAAGTATATTTTCTAAATGACAGCAGAAAATTGATATTTTCCCCCAGCTTTTCTTTTCTTCATTTTACTTAGCTGTACAAACTGTAAAGATGTATTAAGAGTTGCAGATTTCATTTTTTTTTTAAGATTTGTTGATTTTTGACAGAGAGAAACAGAGACAGAGAGAAGGGGGAGGGCCCAGAGCAGCCTCCACAGTTGACAGCGTTAGTTTTCCATATAGTTTCACTCCACAGGCGGGCACAGGGCTGCGCAGGGCAGGAACTGGGCTGGGAGCCTCCCACATAGGTCCCGGCAAGAACTGAACTGGGGGCACACCCCATTTCAGTATGTGGGTCCGCATGGGCCGGGGCCGGGGCTGGGGCCAGGGCCAGGGCCAGGATTCAATCCTCAGTCCTTGGGGCTTCAAAGCGAGCGCTTAACCCGCTGAGCTGTCCTGGCTTCCTCCATATTTCATTTAAAAAATTTTTATTATAAACTGTACTACAAGAAAAACTATAAAGAAAATCACTATTTTTATTCATGTTTTTGGAGTATGTATGAAGAGTGTATACACATCTCTTAGATTAGTGTACAAGTATATAGAGAAAGTATCCGAACACTTTTTTTTTCTAAGATTTATTTTATTGTTTGAGAGAATGTGTGCTAGAGATAGATGAAGAGAAGGGGCAAGGGGCAGAGCAGTCTCCATCATTGCACATCATTAGTTGTGACATCTTTCATTCCACACCAGTGAATATAGGGCCGCACAGGGCAGGACTCCAACCAGGAGCCTCCCGCATGGGAGGCAAGAACCTTCACTGCCATCCGGTGGTTACCAGTTGTGCCACAGTTCAGCATATGGGTTTGGACAGACTGGGATTCGATCCCTAGACCTTGTGGTTGCAAGGCAAGCACTCAACCTGTTGAGCAATCCCAGCATCCTCAATATCTGAACATTTTAATTTAAAGCATTTTAATTTTTAAAATAACTTTTATCCTGTGTACCAGTTACTCTCCTTTGTGTTTTATGTTTATTATTTCTAAGCCTCATTATAATTCTTCAAGGTAGTTTTTCTATCTCTGCTATATATGAGGAAATTAAAGCTCACAAAAGTCAAATAACTTGTCATGTTCTCACAGCTGGTGGGTTATAAGACCATCACTCAGACTCATATCTTCTGACTTAAAGGTTTCTGTTCTTTTCATTATATGACAGTTTTTTAAACAAATAATCTATTTTTCTGGGTATGGTCTGACTGATGCATAGCAAAGCTATGACTAGCTCTTATTTCACATGTATAGAAAGCTTATATAATATTTTTTAAGAATTTGGGTTCAGCATAGTCTTAATGGTTTTTTTGGTTTGTTTGTTTGTTTGTTTGTTTTTGACAGAGAGAGAGGAAGAGAGAGAGATACAGAGACAGAAAGAGAACTGAACTGGGGGAATTCCCTAGTTCAGCATATGGGTCCACACGGGCCAGGGCCGGGATTCAATCCTCGGTCCCCGGCACTGCAAAGTGAGTGCTTAACCCACTGAGCCATCCTGGCTTTCCCCATTAGTGGTTTTTTTTATTGGGCTCTTAAAGATTCTCTTGCATTTGAATAGATCTCTGTAATAAATATGAAACAAACTATGAAGATGTAACATTATTTTGGCCTAGAATTGTTATTGTCTTATGTATAAACACATCTCACAGATGGAATTAATACCTTTAGCAGTATATTTTTAGATAGTGGATATCAACTAGGATTTTGATATTGCTCCCATGCAGTCAGTCCAATATATATATATTGGTAGCCAAAGGAAATTTTTAGGGGGGTTAGAAGATGAAAAAGAAGTCTAGGGGATCAGACTGAGGTTATCAAATGTGTATATGAAAATGTCAACACTTAACTAGTTTTAGTTATGCTGTATATTGAAGTAAGGCTAGAACACAGATCTGTAATCACATTTAAAGATCATTAAACATGATTCCAAAATGCAGGAGTTTTTTTTGAACTATTATTCACAACCTCACCTCAACTGACAGGATGCCATTTATGGTTTTTATTTATCTCATCCCTTCCTATGCTTTGCTTTGAAAATACCAGTGTGCTTGACTATGGGATGCCTCAAGCTCCACTGAATGTGTTATGTAGTAATCTGTATATGAGGAAGAGTCAAGTAAACCATCTTAATCAGAAAGCTAAGGTCATCATTGCCTTCTGTTACCCAGTAAAGGAAGAGTTGCCAAACAACTATTGCTTCTGCCTTTGTACCAACTCTTCTGCCTGTTCTCACTTCCTATTCCAGATACTCATTTCTTTTAACAACAGCCTGACTTGTCAATTCTTTCTTCTCACTTTGGTGTATATGTTATACATACTAACAAATCAGTCTTCCCATCATTCATCTGTGAAAAATATTGATAATTTTTAAGATAAATTTCAGACTTCTGAGCCTGCTTTTGACCTTCTACCATCTATTACACCCAGTCTTTCTATTAGAACTTCATGTAAAAAGAAAATTAAAAATGTAAATTCTGAATCACATTTGTTTCCAAAAATTTCAGATAAGTGATTGTTAACCTATATTATTAATTTATGTTGTGTGAAGTAATTTAGCACAGGTAGCTTTTGGTATTTTGAACACATTAGCCTTGATATTTACAAATACTGAAGATAATGAGTATGTAGAGGTTAATACAGAATTAAGTGACTACCTAAAAAAGCAAGGTGTATAAAGTGTTTTAAAACTAGATAATGTTGAGGAAGCTGGGATGGCTCAGCGGGTTAAGCACTCATTTTGCAGCCCTAGGGTCCAAGGATCGAGTCCTGGCCCTGGCCCATGTGGACCCATATGCTAAACTGGGGTGCGTTTCCCATGTCGGAGTTCCCCAGTTCAGCTCTCACCAGGGTGAGATCCCTAAAACCCCTGGCTCTACCCCCAGCTTTCAGGGGCATGCCTGTCCCATGCAGGAGGCCCCCAGCCTGGTTCCTGCTGTGCACCGCCCCCCCCCACCTGTGTGGAATGAAATCATGTTGAAAGCTGATGATGTACAACTATAGAGGCTGCTCTGGGCCCTCCCCCTTTTCTCTATCTCTTTCTGTCTCTTTGTCAAAGACAATAAAATTTTAAACTAGATAATGTCATTTGCTTGGTAGAAATACTAACACCAGTTAATCAGAATTAGTTTATTTTTAGTGTTCTCAAATTCACATATTGTTCCTGTTGAAGCTCAGTGATATTTTAGAAAAGATATAAAAGCCAAAGTTTGAAATTACAATAAAGCTTAATCATGTAGATGAACTCAGGGCAAGTATGTTTTATTTAGAACATGCCTTAGAACAGTGTAGGAGGTAATCTATTGTGTTTTTCCATTCTCTTTTGAAATGTAGGGTAGTTATTCTTATAATCCACCTTCTTTTGTAGCTTGCTCTCCTCAAACAAATTTTATTTTGCTTGACAGCTTTAAAAAAAATAGTAAATATTATCTTGTAAGGGCAACCTAGTTTCTTCTACCTACCTAAACTACTATAACATAATCCTATTGCCTCAAATTCTTCTGAATTTTAGAAAAGAAAAAAAAAAGTTTTTTGGCTTATACTTATGCTTGTGAAATGCAGTAATTCTAACTCATCTAAGCTGGTTTTGATGTTACAGCTACCTTATGTGGTAGGACAGTTTAGTGATAGTGACACTATAGTGACAAATTACTCAGAAACAATTTGCTATTAGAAAGTTTAAATATATATTTATATGTATTCAACTCTACCAGTCATAGATACTACACTTGGTCTTAGCCAAAAGACTGAGAAGCAATTCTATCCAACTTAGAAAGCAAGTAATTTAAAAAGTTAAGCATTGCATTTGAGACTCTTCTTGTGTGGGGAAATGGATGTACTACACAATAGTTTAGTGAAAATCAAAGGAGTCTACCCTTAAGTCTGTCTGCACACTTAAGGACTGTAGGATTTATTTCATTCGGTGCTCTCTTCTATTATAGATTGAATTCCTTGTATGACTTCTTTAACAGTTAACATTGTTTGAATACCTCTATTACAAGCCTATTTAATTTTAGTGAGATAAAATTATTAGAAAGTTCTTATAAATTTGTATAGAAATCACTCTACCCACAGGTTAGATTTGCTATTCTGATATTGCCTTCTGGGACCATCTGAAACAAGCTTACCCCTCTTCCTTGATGCCCCTTTGTATGCGTGAAGATAGCAATCATGGCCCTCCTGAGTCTTGTCTTTAGAGTAAATATCCTCTTCATTAACTGTTCTCATGTGGTATTACTTCAAGACTCTTCAAAATACCAATTCTCTTTAATGTTTTAGTTATGTCAATATGTTAAGAACTCAATGTTTTAGATATAGCCCTAACCAATAGAGTAATACTACCTCCTCTATTTTTCTATATCTTTTTTACTTATACACATGTGGTGAAGACATACATACTGGTGATTCCTTAGTGGGTTTACTATTCCCTATCCTCTACTTGTGTACTTTTTAAAGATATAAATACAGGAACTCAAAAGTCATGATTTCATCATAGGGTTTGTTTGTTTAGCCAACAACTTCATTTTAAGATAATAACACTATTGATAAATATCTATTTTCTGGGTGTTGAATTATATCTCTACATATATTTTTCCTTTTTACAACCTTCTACAAAAAGGAAGTAGGAAAGTATAGTATCATACCTACTTTCTAGGTAACTGAAGTTCAGAAAGGTTAAATAAGTTACCCAGGGTAACTAGCAAGTGTCAGGCAGAAGATTTGAACCCATGTCTACCTCACTTGAGAGTTTATATACCGTTTCTATAATTTTGGGCTAAAACAACCTCAAAACTTTACCTACATGGTGTCATTATATAAATGGCAGAGTGTGGATTCTTTCTTTTCTGACTCAGTTCAGTGATGCTTATATCTCACATTTTTCCTGTTCTATGTCATTTTGTTAGATTTGACCCATTATTCCAACTTCTGGGTGTTTTGGGTTTTTTTCATATGTTAATTTTTTTTCCTGCTATGTAGTAGATTAGCTTTTACTAGCTTTGTGTCTTCCACAAATTTGATTAATATTTCAAACAGTGCCCTGCATCAAAAATCATTAATAGCATAATTTTTTAAAATTAGTTTTATTTGAATTACTCATAATAAGCTTATACCCATTTTAAGAGATCAATGTATCAGAGTCACCGGTTTGTATTTTAGGGAATCCTCGTTTGAAAATCATAATATTTAAGTGAACTTGATGGCTGTAAATGCTTCATTAAGTTTAAATTATGCTTTAACTGGAAGTATTTAGGTTCTTTAGAGGACAATAATTGGATGTTAAAAACTTATTTACAGACTTTATGAAGAGAGACCCTGTATTTTTTATAGTTCTTTGGGGAAAAAAACAAAACTAAAACTGTTTTGACAGAAATTTTAGAGGAAGCCTACAAATTGAATAGACAACCAAAAAAAGAAATTTTCCACTCAAGGTGTTAGAAGGAAAAGTGAAAGGAGAAAGGTAGATGACCAATGTGCATAATTAACCAAAAGCTACTGTGTGTGAATTTAACTTTCCTCAGCAAATCAGAGTGAGACCTAATGCTTTATAAACTTGGTTAACACAAGGAGGTTGTTTTGTTTTGTTTTGTTTTTCCATTTTTTAATGGCAAAGGAAGGGCAAAGGACAAAACACCAGCACTTGTTTACTTAATTTGGGCACAACTAGTTAGAGCTAGTTTTTTACTGGGGTTTTTGTTTTTGTTTTTTTCCTTTCTTTGTGATCTCAGCTACTTCTAGATTAGCTCTGCCAGGAAATCAGTTTCTTCTGACTCATTCATGTTTCAGGTTGAATTTTTATGACTAATAGGCAGGTAGGCTGTGATGTGACTAAAGTGAGGTCAGATAGATTTCACACTTCATTAATTTATAAGGCTTTCTCATATGACTAGCTTACTTTGTTTTTCCAGAATAAGATAGTAGCATTTATAGGGAGAGATTAAAAATAAGACATTACCGGTAGCTCTAATGATCTTCAATATAGAATATAGGAGTAATATCAATATTATTGAGGAAATTAAGATACAAATTAATTTGTTGAGAAAATTTTATCTTCTAATTTTTTTTAAATCTGTTGGTCATATTTATAAAGTTCTCATATTGTTTGTTTGAAAATAGTATTACAAGCTGATATGAGTATATAGGACAGATTGGTAAGAATTGGTTGACAGATAAAGTCAGTAATGAAAAAGTCAATTGGGTTAATTAACTTTACTCAATAGCCACAACCTAATCCTAACCCAGTCTTTGTGTGCCATTGGTCCTGAATTGAGTTGGACATATGCCTAGATTGGCACAACTTTATTATTCTAGTGGAATGTAGGAATCTCATATTCATTTATTTATTTGTTCAGCAAATAATTATTGAGCACCTACTGTGTGCTTATTCTTGTGGACATGTATATTGGTGAACCATAGAGCCTTAAACTCACAGTTTACCTTCTGGCAGGTGAACAATAGGTAAGTCAATTATAAACTATGTTAGAAAGCAGTAAATGCTGTAGATAAAGTAGATGAAGCAGAATAACAAGGAACCAGGAATACTAGGGTGTAAGAAGAGAGTTGCAATTTTAGTGTGTTCATGGAAGGCCTTCATGAGAAATTAAAACTCCAGCAAAGACTTGAAGGAGATGAGGTGGTTAGCCATGTAATATTAATACATTTAGATAAGTATTCCAAGCAGATTTTAGGACAGCTAGAGCAAAGAACCTAAAGTATGTTTGAGGAAATGAGAGAGCGAGGATGGCTGGAGTAGAGTGTGATATGAAAAAAGGTCGGGGGAAGCCGGGATGGCTCAGTGGGTTAAGCGCTCACTTTGCAGCGCTGGGGACTGAGGATCGAATCCCGGCCCCAGCCCGTGCAGAACCATGTGCTGAACTGGGAGCTCCCCCGGTTCAGTTCTCTTTCTGTCTCTCTCTCTCTCTCTCTCTCTCTCTGTCAAAAAAAAAAAAAAAGAAAAGAAAAGAGGTCAGAAAGGATATAGGAACAGGGGACTTTGGCTTGTGTTTTCTGTGAAATGGAGAGATATGGCAGGTTTTAATCAGAGAAGTGACAGTATGACTTAAGTTTTAGTAACACATTTTGACTAATGTGTTGAGAATAGATTATAAGGAGACTTAAGGGCAGAAACTTTAAAAAAAAGGTAGAATCCTACTCATAGTCAGTCATTAGTCTCATGGTTTACACTAAGGGTAACATGTTGAGTGATTAACATTATCCTGAGGGTTTGGCTATTGGGATTTAGATCCTGGTTTCTTTAAATATGCTATTTTAGTAAGTGACAACTTCTGTAGCTTCATTTTCTCATTTATAAAATGAGAATATTCGTAATACCTCATATAGTCATGATAATTGTAGCACTTTGAACAGTGAGTGCCTGACAGTGTAAACCTGCTAGAATATTGGTAATTATCAGTGTTAGTATTATTTTTACCCCATTTTTGTCTTTTGCGAAGTCGGTTGGTTTTATTACCAGTATTTAACGTTGGTCCCTTCCTTTCCGTAGCTGCTTTGAACATCCTGGTTCAGACCCACAGAACTCTTACCCAGAACATTCCAGTCACTGCCTAATTGATGTTCTTGCCTCTTTTCTTTCTGTCCCACTCAACCTTGCAAACTACTACTAGATTATCACATTATTCCCTTGCTCTAAAGCCGTAATTTCTTTTTTTTTTTTTTTTTGAACTGAACTGGGGGCCTCACTGCATTCGGGAAGCACACCCCAGTTCAGCATGTGGTTCCGCCTGGGCCAGAGCCGGGATTCGATCCTCGGTTCTTGGGGCTTCAAAGCAAGCGCTTAACCCGCTGAGCCAGCCTGGTTTTCCCTAAAGCTGGAATTTCTTTCCACTTACTTGCTTTCTAAATTATGTTCACACTTAATCAAGGCTGCATGCCTTTACTCAAACTATTTGGATCCTCTGCTGATTTTCTATGCCATTTGAAATGTTTAACAAGTGCCAGCAACTACACTTGTACTTCATTTACAATATTCCCCACTCTAATCATTTGAGCATTTCTCTAATCTTTATATTTAGATTTTGACCATTAGTTACAATGAATTACATCTCACAGTTTCATACCAGTGTTTTGCTCTAGCTCCTTCTCATATGGTAAATATTTTAGTAAATATTGAATTAATTTTTTTGCAATTGTCATTATTTTCCTCTAGGAATGATCAACAGCATCAAGCAACTGAGCTTGAATCTGAGGAAAATGTTATTCCAGATTCACCAATAACAGACTTTTCATTTTCTGGCATTAATCGGCTACGAAGAAAGGAGAACCTCCATGTCCGATACGCAGAGCAAAGACATACTAAGCCAGAGCATTCTATTTGTACAAATGGTAAAGGTTGGAGTTATACTTTAGTTATTTGCTTTTGTAAAAATAGTATTTGTCGTTTTCTTGTTATTTAATCTAGTCAAAAGTAGTCATTGTGCAGGAAACTTTCATTATGTTACCTGTAATTTTAACTTTAATTAGTGAAGTGACTGGGAAGGCATTTTCTACTAGTGTTATGTAAATTATACAGCTTTACAAATATAGTAAATAGTTTCCTCTTCTTAAAAAATATTATATGTATATATCTGAGAGGGATAAAAGGAAAGAGAAAAGGAACCTAATTTCTGCCTATTGTGTACCAGGTATTATGCTGAGTGATTTGAATACGTTATTATATTTTAACTCTCATGACAGGCTTGCAAGGTAGGTTTAGCACCTATATTTTATAGATGACAAAAGATACTCTTTAAAAGAGTTAAACATCCGCCTCTCAGCCTTTTGGCTAAGATCAAGTATAAAAAGGTTAAACAACTCATTCAGGGTCACCTGTCAAGTATATAGATGAGTCCGAATTCAAATGTTGGTCTTCCTGGCTCTAAAATTTTGTATTTTTCAGGTTTTGCCCACAACTATTCCCACTATTGGAGCTGTCTTTAACTGGCTTTTTTTATTTGTCATAATTTGTAGCAGTTTGGTGATTAAGAAGTGGTGTTATAGTGTGGCTTATTAATGGCATATTTTTAAGACCAGGCCAATTTACATTTCTATTAAATGCTTTGGAATTACCTTTTCATGTAGTCCTGAAATTTATCATCTGACATGATACAGTGATTATGCCTTTTAATATTGATCTAAAGTAAATGGTAAAGACTTAGTTTTTAACCTAAACTATTTGTGACAAGGAAAGCATTTGGGGGTGAAGGGGTAAGCATAGTCCTAGAGATATTTTTATAATCCAAATAAATTATTAACAGTAGCTATGCCTTTGAAAAAATATGTAGGTCTTATTCTTTGATATTGGAAAATTGGTATAATTTTTCTCATTTTATATGAGCTTATGTCACCATCTAGTGGGAAACAAAAGAACTCTTAAAATCTTACATATTTAGGAGATAAAGTAAAATGTAAAATTGTAACTCTGGAGTAAACTTTCATTGGCCTTTTGTTCTATCAGACAGGACATGAATCACTACAGAAAAGCATCTACATAATTTACATCATGTTTAAATCCATGTTTAAGAATATTCAGAAAAACAAATCACAGCAATTTTTTTATTAGGAAGGATTTTTTGTCTCTATTATAAATGCTCTGGTTTATTCATTAAATGAGAATAATATATAACTCTTTAAAAACTTTTGTTTTAATCTTGTTCTGATAATTTTCACTTGGAATCTGAAATTTTGGTTTAAAATACTAAACAACTTTTGAGCCATGCAAATGAGTTTAAAACTGACTAAATGTCTCCTTAGTTCTTTTCTCTTTCTAACCCTTGCTACTTATTTTAAAGTTTATAGTTCTTTTTATTATTATTATTTTCAGGTTATAATTAGTAAAAGTCTATTATCCTTTACTTAATTTTTTTTTTTTTTTTTTTTTACTTTGAATTGTTTCTGATAAAGCATGTTTCAGGTTTCCTTCCAGAAAAATAAAAACTTTTTTAAAAAATGGACTGTGGAGATATATGATGCAGCATTCATATTAAATTAACCTACTGGTTTGCATCAAATATACAGGGGAAAGATACATTGAATTATTACAACTCCAGAAGACTTAGGTCAGAAAAGGCTTGTATGTTCTATCTTTCAGCTTTGTTTCTTAGTGAAAATGTAATAATGAACTTTTTATTAGAATATGAAAATTTTATCAGTAGTACTTCTAATGAATTTAAAGACAGGTTTGTATTGACTTGTCAAAATAATATTTTGATAATATTTTTTATCATGATTATTTATAGTTAATCTCTTCTGTTTCCCCCCTCAGAACTGAGAAAAGTTCCAAAATCTTCAGCTGATCCACAACATAAACCTAGTGAAAATGAAATTCTGGTGGCTGACACTTATAATCAAAGTCCATCTCCAGCGGCTAGTAAGCAAGATATTGATATTACTTTATAAGTTTAAAATTTGTGGTTATTGGTGGATAAGAGTGGACAACAGTCTGAATTAGACAATATTTTAAAATACTTTTTATTAATTTTGTTTGCATTACCAGTTAATTGTTTGGCTGTCTTTTTCACATTGAAAAATGTTATTCTATTATTTATTCAGATTAATATCTTTATCTGTATTAATGAAAATTGCTAATAACTTTAAACAGGGCTTTACTTTGGTTTACTCATTGATTCAACGAATATTTTAGTGTTTACTGTGTACCTACCACTCACTGAACAAAGCAAAGCCCCTTCACCTCATGTAGCTTACAACCTAGTTGGGGGAAAAAGAAAATAAATACATGTTGGGTTGAAGAAGCAAGTGCTATGAAGAAAAATAAAGCAAGGTAAGAAGAGATATTAGAAATCCTCATTTTAAAAGTAGCATTTGGCCAGAGATTGAGGGACACAAGTGAAGCTTGTGGATATCTGGGGGAAGGGCATCCCAAGTAGAGTTGTCAGCAAATACAAAGACCATGAGGTGAGGATGCTCTTGGTTGATTTGATGAACCTTATGTGGTAGGGACAGAATGGGTGAAAGGGACATTGGTTTGGGCAGCTATTCTTTAGAATTACTATTTACTGAGAAGGAAGAAACTGCAAGTGTGGATAGTTAAAAATCAGGAACTTGGTTTTGGGAGTATTCTGTTTGAGATGCTGGTAGACAATAAGGTAAAGGTTTTGGATGGATAGGCGGATATGAGTTTAGAGAAGTCTAGGATAGAGGAATGTAAGTTGTTAGCATGTAGCTGGTATCTAAACCATGAGACTGGATGAGATTACCAAGCAAGTGAGTATAGATGGAGAAGTCCAAGTACTTAGATCTGGGGCACTCCATTGTGTACAATAGTAATTCTTAACTTTTTTTATTATCACCCTCACCCCAACTTTTTAGATACTTTTTCCCTCTAATTCCATGGAATTTTAATACTGCAGCTATTTTGTATGAATGTATAACTGTTCCCCACACATAAAAAGATACTTTTTTAATCCCCCAAGGACCATTTTTTATCCCCTTGGAGGTGATATCACAACTATAGAAGTGATGAGTTAGTAGTTGTTAAACTGAGGAGGAACCAGTGAAGGAGCTGCCAGTGAGATAGGAGAGCTAAGGTAACGTGGTATCTTTAAACCATGTGGAGAGAGGAGGGAATGGTCAGCTGTGGCAAACAGTGACAATAGGTCAGGGAAGATGAAGACTGGGAACTAACCATCAGATTTGATTGCATAGAGATCACTGAGTGTTAAACTCATCATGGAAACTGTTAAAGTATAAGGTTGATCAACCAGACTGTTACATGTTCAAGAAAAACTAAGATCACAGAAAGTGGAGAGAGTGCTTCTAAATAGGTCCTTCAAAACATGGGATATTATAGCACATTTAGCATATTCTTTATGTTGACTGAGTGATCAAGTAAAGAGAGAGAAGTGGTTAATCCTGGAGGAGGGAACAATTGCTAGAACCTGAAGGTGAGAGGAGATAGAATCCAGAGCCCAGTTGGGTTGGCCAAGGTTACTCACTCATTTATTTCATTTTAGTACAAAAATTTCCCTCTGAAAGCTACAAATCATGTCATATTAGCATGTGTGCATGCAGGTAGACAGACTGTCTGGCAGAGGGTGCTGGGGACATAGCACTGAGTGTGGCAGATCTTTGCTTCTCAGCATTCAGGAGCCCCTTCTCCTCTGCTGCTGCTTGGATTTTACTCCATGACTTGTCCTATTTTCATGTTTCTCCAACTTCTCTGTGGGTTCATTTCTTTTCAATATATGCGTATATGTTATCTTTCATCTTTTAAAAATAGCCCCTTTCTTAACTGTCTCCAGCCTTAGCTATAGCTTCTTTTCAAAGCTGAGAAAGTGATATATGTTTGGTATCTCTTCTCAACTCCCATTCACTCTGATTGAATCCACTATAGCAGGGGTGTCAAACTGGCGGCCGTAGGCCGCATGCAGCCCTGAGGTAATTTTTTGTGGCCCACGATGCTCTGAAATAAAATGAAAATAGAAAAAATTGTTATGAAGAAAATAGCGATTAGGGGAGATTAAGGCAATACCCTACACACAATTCTCTCGTTAACCCATTAACTACTGATGACAAGTATACATGTGGCCCAGTGCCTTTCCTGGGGGCCTATGGACGTGTATAAACGCGCTGACTCAGTTCCAGCGACATTTGTAAATGTGATGTGGCCCGCGTGAATCTTGCCTGTTGCACCAAATGGCCCGTGTTTTCATTGAGTTTGACACCCCTGCACTATAGTATGGATTCTACTCCCCAACCCTTCCCCCCAGAGAAGGTGGGGGAGGGTTACAGGGAAAGGGAAGAAGAGGGAGACAGAAAGGGGAAAAAGAGAATATACTCTCACATTCTCTTCTCTCATCATTACATTGGAACTGCTCTGGCAAAGGTCATCAGGATATCCTGAGATCTTGTGACTGCTTCCCAGTCCTTATCTTACTTGGCCTTTCTGTGACATTGGCATTATTGAGCATGCTCTATTTTTTGAAGTGGTGCTACTCTCTTAATTCTCTTCTTATTGTTCATTTTTCACTCTCCTTTATTGGCTATTCTGTCTTTTAAATGTTACTGTCCCCAGTATATATGGTTCTTGGCTTATTCTTCTCTCATTTTCTATCTCTGGAGGAATTTCACCTAGAGTTAGTATTCAGTCAGCTACAGCCTATATGATAATAAATCTGAAATCTATAGCTCTGTCCCAGACTTTTCTCTTGGATTCCAAACCAGTGTATCTGCCTGCTGTTGGACATCTCTACCTGGATATCTGTCGTCTTCAGTATGTCCAAAATTGAAATTTTCCTGTCATACCTACTTCTTGTCCTTTTATTTACAACCTCAGTGAATGACATTCAACATACCTCTCTGAGTTACCTAAATCAAAAAACTTTGAGTTGTCCTACTGTTTCTCCATCTCACAGATGTAAATAATCTCCAAATCGTATTGATTCTACCTCCTACATATCTGTCCTACATATATGTCAAATATGTGATAGCTTAAAATGTTCTTCTGCATCCCCATTGTACTAGTTTAGACCATCAGCACCCCACATCAGACTATTGTAGTAATCTAATTAGTCTTCATGCCTACTAGTGACTGCTTCTTGCTCTGTCAGCCTATCACAGCTAGTATTATTTTTTTAAACCAAATATTGCATTTGTCCATTAAAAATCCATGGATATCTCTTCGTTGCCTGCAGGATAAGTTTTAAACTCTTTAGCATAATCTAATTCCTCACCAGCCTATCTGCACTCATGTTCTACTACTACTACATTTTTTTGTACTTTTATTTCCAGCTCCTTGAATTTTGCTTCATATAGTATATAGACTGTCACACATACCTAGAACCCTTCTCTCTGCTCCCAGTCCAGTTGACCTGTCAAATTCCTCTTCTTTCAAGGGTCAGCTTAGGCCTCACATGGTATAGCTTTCCTTGATTTTCCAAGGCAGATTTAGGAGTCCTTCCTCTACGTTTAAATCAGAACTTTTAATGCACCTTTATTATAATGTTTATCACATTTTATTGCAGTTCTCTTTTAACTTTCTGTTTCAACTATAGCTGTAAACTTCTTGAGAACAAGAATCTTTTCACTAGTGCCTAGCACAATACCTGGGACATAGTATGTGCTTCATAAATAATTGTTGAGTTATTGGAACTCTGCATAAAACTTTATAAAATATTTGAACAGATGATTTCTTCATAGTAATATAGTTTAGTTTGGTGATAACATGGTAAATATGTGATAGCTTCAAACTTGAAAATTAAGCAGTGCTGAAATCTCTCCTACAAAGTATGTTTTAATGAAAGGTACTATAAATGTGGTTTGAAAGTCATACTGTATCTTAGGTCACAGTTTAAGTCTGTTACAAATATATATGATTTTTTCAGTAGTAATAAAAACAATCTACCTGTTGCATTCATCTCGTTTAGGATAAATAGAAAACTTAGCTCAAAGAGTTTAACAAGTGCTGACTATAGATATCTGCAACTTATTGCCATGTATGATAGAAATTTTGAGCTTTTTGCACAGAAGTTTAAATATTGCCTAGTGCCATCTTATAAAATGATTCTTTGAGCCTTTTATTTCATTTTTGTATTTTTTTTATACATTGAGTTTCTACAATTGTATAATTGTTTTTTTGTTTTCCTTACTTAGAAACACATGGAACAAACAGTTATTCCACTGAGAAGTCATCTTTTAATTTAGTTACAATTGTTGCTGAGACACTTGGACTTAATGTTCCAGAAGAATCTGTAAGTGGTTTTTTAGTTTGGTGATAATACAAATTAAATTGATGTCATTTTAGGTCAATTTAATTGATGTGGCTAGAAAGGACCATTTATATTATCCACCCCAGGCAGTCCCAGAAATCTAGAGTCTTTAGAATTCTTGGGATATAAGTTGTAGGTTAAGTCAAAATTCAGGGAAGTAATAATGGTTCAGACTAGGATTTAGCCAACTCTCTTCCTTGCCCCCTTGTCTCCCTGTTCCTACCCTGTTGATTCATTCTAAGAGAAGACTTAAACCTTTAGATTGATTTCAG
This sequence comes from Craseonycteris thonglongyai, assembly GCA_004027555.1. Lineage (NCBI taxonomy): Eukaryota > Metazoa > Chordata > Mammalia > Chiroptera > Craseonycteridae > Craseonycteris > Craseonycteris thonglongyai. Next base: position 57,439 of record PVKE010003762.1, read on the forward strand.
AATTTATAGGATCTTTTCAACATCCTTTAAACTAGGGTTTAATTTGAAAAACAGGCTGTATTCTTAAAAATACTATATATATACTTTAGTTCTTCTTTGTCCTAATAAGTCCCAATCCAAATAACCTAGGGTTTGGGTCAGTAAATGATCCCCTGATTTTTTCCATTATTTTATACTTCCGTGCATCAGTCACATTTTTTTTTTCTTAACCCCTAAAAATAGAAAATTTAAATTCTGCAATCTTAAGGAAGCTTCACTTTGATGCAACTTTAAAATAGTAATCCTTTGCTTTAGTTAATGTCTCTGTGCTCTCATAAAATTGACTTGCTATTGAATTTATAAAGATTAGATTTTTTTTTGGTTTGTTTTTTCTAGTTTTAAATCCATATTCAAGTGATACTGGGTAGTTTTTAACCTTTGAACTTGAAATGTGTTTTAATGGTTTTATTTATAATTCTCTCCTTCCCACAAGTGCAAGTCAGTAGTTTAAACACCAAATAAATATTAAGGGAGCTAATTTCTAAGAACTTGTAGCTCAAATTGATCCAGGTCAATAGCATCTGCATCATTTGATGTTTGTTAGAGATGCAGAATCTTAGATCCCACTCAGACCTACTGAGAGCTTGCATTTTAACAAGATCCCCCGTTGACCTGAATGTGTATTAAAGTTTGAGGACCACTGTTCTCTAGAGGATCCTTTTAAATTCATCCACTATCAATATAAATAATCATCTCTGTTTCTTTCATCTCATCTTAATAATGTTTGTGGTTTTTTTCTTTTAGAATTGGAGTTTTTATATACCAGTAATAGAATGTACTTACATAAAGTAGTAAAATATTAACACTTTTCTCTCTTTAAACTTCAAGTGTGCTTCTCATTTTTTATTGTGGTGAAATGAACATAACATAAACCATTTTCAAGTGTACAATTCAATGGCATTTGGTGTATTCACAGTATTATGCATTTTCTGTCTACTTCCAAAGCATTTTCGTTATCCCAGAAGAAAGCCCACACCTGTTAAACATTCAGTCCTTACTCCTCACTCCCTGCAGCCCTGGCAGCCACCAGTCTGCTTTCTGCTCTTATGGATTTACCTACTCTGGATAATTAATGTAAATTGAGTCATGCATCATGTTGCCTTTGAGTCTGGCTTCTTTTATTTATCCTATTTTTTAGGTTCATCCATGGCATAGCATGTATCAGTATTTCGTTCTTTGTTAAAGAAGAAAAATCTTCCATTGTATTTGTTCACTTTATATTTTATTATTGAAGGAATCTCAAGGTCTCATGAGCCCTCTTGGTGATGAGCTCTACCACTGTCTGGAAGGAGATCATAAGAAACAACGTTTTGAAGAATCTACAAAAAATAATGAAGATAATTTAAGGTAATTTGTGGCACTTAGGTAAAAAATTATAAACCACTGGTGAAATCCCATTACAACGAGTTCCATATATTAATAATTAACCTTTTTCTTTCTCTCAACATACAGTTTGTTCTGGTTGTATTAATTTTTATTTCAAAAGATATCTTCTCATGCTTGCTTTAGCTGCACATACACTAAAATATATCTTTTCTAATTTATGACTAATTGAGGGCTTTTTGTATGACTGTAGAGAGATAGTTACTGGTATTATTTTTAGATTCTTTCTGTACTTCCATTAAGCAGTAACCTAAAAGTTTTCAGCCTTGTTACTCTGTCCCTTTAAAGACCCAGTCATCCCTTCTGGGTTTGTATATCCAGAAATTGGATGTTGTATAAAATGCAGCTGTAAGCTGATTGTGTTGCATCTTTTTTTTACTAATTTCAGAACATTCATTAACTAATAATACCTATATTTACACAGCATTTTGCTCTTCAAAAGAGCTTTCAATTTTAGATACATGTATCACATTCAGTTTATCACCATGGTAACTCATTAAGGTAGGTTTTGTTACCCACATATTTTATAGTCGACAGAAAAGCAATACCAGAGAGGTTAGATGTCTTAAGACCACATAGCTGTTACACACAGAGGCAGGGCTCTTGCCCATCCCACGTCTTCAAAGTTAAACCTAATGCTGTTTCTACCACCACAGCTGTCTTAGAGGCAAGCTGGGTCTTAATTTACATTCAGTTCTGTAGTACCAGAACTTTGTTTCTTGCAGTTACTCATGACAAGACTTCATAACAAAGGTTGGGATCCCCAGTGGAATTTATTAAAGTATGATTTTATATAGTGAAGCTATTTAAATTTTTTAGGAAAAATATTTGTAGGTAGGAATATCATGGTATGATATGTTTACTGTATCATTTTTTTCTACTTTTTGCCAATCAAATAAAGAAGCCAGCACCTATGTCCTGATTTATTAAAATTGCTGGTTAATTATCTGACACATGGATAAGTTCTTTCTATTAATAATTCTGTATTAGGAAACTTTTTCTCATTATGCTGGTCTTTCAATTTTTACCCTATTTCTTTAGTCGGAAAAAAGTTTTACCACTCTTTATTTTTTTAGATTTTCAGATCCTAATTCAAAGACTTCTCCTGAAGAAGAATGGATTAATCGGGTATCATCTCCTGTATTTGGAGCTACCTCTAATGTGAAAAGTAGTTTTGGTTTGAATACAAGTTTGTCCCCTTCTCTGTTAGAGACTGGGAAAAAAAGTCATCTGAAAACAACACCTTTTAGCAGCACTTCTAACTGTAGATCAGAGAAAACTAGATCAAAATCTGAAGATAGTGCCCTTTTCATACAGCATGATCTTGGGGCCAAAGTGAATAAGATCATTAGTCAGTCATCTTCTAATAAGCAGATACTTATAAATAAAAACATAAGTGAATCTGTAAGTGAACAGGATACTATTGATCATATTAAAGATGCTGTTACTGATAAAGATAAACATGTGCCCCTGAAATCACTGGGATGCAAAACATCCAAAAGGAAGAAAATTGAGGAAGAAAGTGAAGATGAAGTAAGCTGCCCCCAAGCCTCTTTTGATAAAGAAAATGCTTTTCCCATTCCACTGGATAGTCATTCTTCTGTGAATGGAGACTATGTAATGGATAAACCTTTGGATCTGTCTGATCGATTTTCAGCTGTACAGCATCAAGAGAAAAGCCAAGGAAGTGAGACCTCTAAAATCAGATTTAGGCAAGTGACTCTCTATGAGGCTTTGAAGCCCATTCCACAGGGCTCTTCCTCAAGCCGAAAGGCCTTGAGTGGGAGCTGTGTGCTAACCAAAGATTCCCCAGAGGAGCCCTGTTTACAGGAGTGTATTCCTCAGCCCTGGAGTAAATCTCCAGATAATAAAGCACCATTACAAATAAAGGAAGAAAATCCAACCTTTAAAATTCCTCTACGTCCACGTGAAAGTTTGGAGATGGAGAATATTTCTGATGACCTGAAGGTTTGTGTTAAATGTTCAAGCATCTTGGTTTAAATGGTTGTGATTTCATCTAGATGCCAATAATTCTTTCTTTTTTAGTGTGCTGGTTCTCATGAGCCTGTAAGAATAAAAAGCAGGTCAGTCTCTGGAGCATGTGAACTTGCATCAGTTCTTCAGTTAAATCCATGTAGAATCACTAAAACAAGGTCTCTACAAAACAACCAAGGTATATACACTTACAAGTAGTACTTTCACTCATTACATATATTATCTTGAAATATTATTTAAGATAGTAAATATATATATATATATAAAATAATATAAATATCTTAAAATATATTATTTACATTATTTGGGTGGATTGAATTGTTTGGGGAAAAAAATTTTCTTTCTGCATATTTCTGTGTTTATGGAATAATTTGTTTTGGGTTCATTTTACATGTGATATTGTTTTGAGAGGAGAGAGAGAAGAGGGGAGGGCCCAGAGCAGTCTCCATAGTTACATATTATTAGTTGTGACATAGTTCCATCCCACACTGGTGAATGTGGGGCCATGTGGGGTGGGAACCAAGCCAGGGGCCTCCCACATGGGAGGTGAGAACCTTCGCTGCAGGGCTCAGCAGTTACCACTTGTACCGCAGTCCAGTACATTAGTTTGCATGGGCTAGGGCTGGAACTCAAACCCCAGACATTACAAGGCAAGTGCTCAACCTGCTGAGCTATCCTAGTGTCCCCTGTTTTTCTTTTCTTTTTTTTTTTTTTGACAGAGAGACAGACAGACAGACAGAGAGACAGAGACAGAGAGAGAACTGGGGGAGCTCCCAGTTCAGCATATGGTTCCCGTCGGGCCTGGGCCGGGATTCGATCCCTGGTCCCCGGCGCTGCAAAGTGAGCGCTTAACCCACTGAGCCATCCCGGCTTCCCCCCCTGTTTTTCTTTTGTTCCTGAAGCACATTCTTAGCACATTCTTAGTTGTACTTCCAACAAGACTTGCAGTCCTTGTATAAAAACATTTTTTTCACTCATTTTTAAAATCATTTTTATGCTTGTTCTAAGGATTGCAGTATATATCTACTTAACCTTTCATAATCTACTTAGAGTTACTATTGTAGTACTTTATGTTCTGTAACTTTATGTAGTTGTCATGTAAATCTTTGAAAACCCCTCCAAGCAATGTTACAATTTTAACTTTTTAAAAAACTTTTATTGATATAAAAATACATATTGAAGTGTGCAATTCAATGCTTTTCCTATACTCTCAGAGTTGTGCATCTGTCATTACAACCTAGGTTTATTTAGAACATTTTCATCATCCCAATAAGAAAGTAGCCATTAGCAATCATTCTTCATTTTTCCACCCTTCTTCCCCAGTCCTAGGCAACCACTAATCTACTTTCTGTCTCTATAGATTTTCCTTTTTTGGATTTTTTATATAAATGAAATCGTACAATATACAATTTTCTGTGAAATTTTTTTTTTTTTTTTTTTTACTGTTTTGGTTTTTTTACTATTATGAACAATTCTGTTATGAAGATTGATATACAGTTTTGTGTGGGTATGTGTATGTATATATATATATACCTATATCTTTTTATATATATACATAACCTTTTGGGGAACTATGAAATGCGATAAAAAAATACAGTGAATGTTTAAATAAAAAGAAATTTATTACAGTAAAAGACACATTGCCGTTAATCCCCCTCAGAGTACTCCTCCTCACTTCAAATACACTTATCCCATCGTTCTTGCCACTTTCTGAAGCAGTTCTGGAAGTTCTCTTTCATGAGTGTCTTTAGTTGTGCTATTATGGCTGCCTTGATGTCCCAAATCAATTCAGGTCACACATCACTTCTGGTACAGCAGTTGCTGTCAAATAAAAACATTATGGTATGTCCTCACCCTCCTTATTCACTGGATCTGGCACTGTATGACTTCTGGCTCTTTCCCAAAGTCAAAATGACCATGAAAGGTCAATGTTTTGAGGCAATTCAGGATATCAGGGCAGCCATAACAGTACAGCTAAAGACACACATGAAAAAGGACTTCTAGAACTGCTTCAGAAATTGTCAAGAAAGATGGATAAATGTGCACAAGGAAAGCCAGGTGGCTCAGCAGGTTAAGCACATGCTTTGCAGCCCCATGAACCAAGGATCGAATCCTGGCCCTGGCCCATGCAGACCCATATGCTGAACTGGGGTGTGCTTCCTATGCAAGAGGCCCCCAGTTTAGTTCTTGCTCCCTCCCCACACCTGTTCAGCCCCTGGCTTGAGGGGGTGTACCTCCCATGTGGGAGGCCCCCAACCCAGTTCCCACCCTGCATGGCCCCCCTACTCACCTGTGTAGAACAAAACCATGTTGAAAACTGATGACATTCAACTATGGAGACTGTTCTGGGCCCTCCCCCTTCTCTCTGTCTCTGTCAAAAACAATAAAATCTTTTTTTTTTTAAATGTGTGCGAAGCAAGTTTTTTGAGGAGGATTAATGCCAATGTGTCTTAATGTAATATACATCATTTTTAATTTAAACATTCACCATATCACACTTCATGTGTAACTATTTTCTAAAGCAACTACATCATTTCACATTCCCACCAGCAGAATGTAGGTTTCCATTTCTCCACATCCTTACCAACACTTACCTGTCCTGTCTTGATTTGAGCCATCCTATTGGGTGTGAAATGGTATCTCATGGTTTTATTTGCCTTTCTCTGATGGTTAGTTATGTTGAACATCTTTTCATATACTTATTGGCCATTTGTATATTTTCTTTGAAAGACTGTATTTATTGAGATCATTTACTCATTTTAATTGGGTTATTTGTCTCCCTGTTGAGCACTGAGAATTCTTTAGATATCCTTACTGCAAGTCCTTTACCAAACATTTGCAAAAATTTATCTTATTCTATGGGTTCCATATGTTTTATAAATCTTTTTTTTTTAATATATATTTTTTACTTATTTATTTATTTTAGACAGAGAGAGAGAGAGACAGAGACAGAGACAGAGAACTGAACTAGGGGAGCTCCCAGTTCAGCATATGGTTTCGCATGGGCCGGGATTTGATCCCTGGTCCCTGGCGCTGCAAAGTGAGCGCTTAAACCACTGAGCCATCCCGGCTTCCCCTCCATATGTTTTAAATTGATGAGATTTTTTTAATCTGTTTTTAATTGTGTTTGTTTTTTTTTTCTTATCTAAGATGTATCTTTTGAAAACATCCAGTGGAGTATAGATCCAGGAGCAGACCTTTCACAGTATAAGATGGATATTACTGTAGTAGATAAAAAGGTAAGTTAGAAAGAAAAACCAAATCCCATGTGGTTATTCCATTGAGCTCTTAATCACTCTTCTCTGAGTTATTCTGTGACTTTGTGATAATCACATACCTCTTAAAACCTGCATTTGTTTATTCAGAAAAATAAGATAAAAATATTCTTCCTACTTTCTGGTGTCTTTGAAAGAGTAATAATACTTTCTGATTTTAAAGGCCTTTTCTGAAAAATATTACAGTTTTAAAATAATACAAACCATATTTTTTCATGTATAAGATGATAACGTTCATCTAAAATTGTTAGACCAAAAATTGATGGTTGTCTTATACATGGGAATAACTGTGAATTGATTTCTTAATGTTGGGTTAGAAAAATAGGGGTCATCTTATATATGAGGGTGTCTTAAACACAGAAAAATATGGTATATATTTTAAATAATTATCAAAATAATTCATTAGCACTGCTCAAAGAGAAACAACTAAGGGTAGAGAGAATGACATCTCCAACAGGAGGAATGACATTGGCTAGATTCTAAAATATTGTATTAAAAAAATAAAAAAGAAACTTACAAATAAAAACAAAATTTATGGTGGAGATAACTTTTTTGACTTGTATTTAGGTTCTGTATAGTTTGAGAAATTCTCTTCTTGGTAGTATATTAATATAGTATTTAGGAGTTGTTAGAGTAATATATGTCAAGAAAGCACATTTGATTTATGAAATTGTTGTTCTTTACATACATTGATGTCCATTACTGTGAGGCAGATTGGAGAAGAAAGAAGAGACATTCACGAGAACTCAGTGGTATTTAACTTCCTCCCTTGGCCACAGTCCTTTTCCTAGGCTAAAGAAAAGATGCTTGTGTATTGAAGCTGAATGTTTTGCAAGCAATAAAACCTGAATCTTCCTATATTCCTAAGGGGTAAAAGTAAATATAACTTAATGCTACTGAAATGTACACTTCAAAATGGTGAAAATGATAAAATTTATGTTATGTATATTTTACCAAAATTTGTTCAAAAAATAAATATGAAGCCATAAAGGGATCGTTGTTAAAATTTTGAATTTGTACATATTTAGGATGAGAGTCAGTCAAGATTAGCAGCAGGAGAGACAGTGGACACGGACTGTACATTGGTTAGTGAAACTGTGCTTTTAAAAATGAAGATGCAAGAGCAGAAGCAAGAAAAAGGTCCAAGTAAGATTTAATCTTTTTTATTATTTTAATAAAAATGTAGAGGGATGTTTATAGTTGTACCACTGCACTGATAAGCACAAGTGACTTTTTCACCACAATCCAGGTGTTTTGTCTTTTTCCTCTGATGATAATAGATTTTTCTTAGTAATGCTCAGTTTTAGTATTTCAGGGATAAGCTCTTTAGACAAAATAATTTTCATTTCAGAAAGAATTCAAATTGTTTTGGGGGTCAGCAAACCGCAGGTGGCTGCCAGTTTTATAAATAAAATTTTATGGAAACACAGCTGCACTCACTCACTTGCTCATAGGTTGCCTGTGGCTGCTTGTGCAGTACAGTAGCAAGTTGAGATGAGCTGAACTGAATAGTTACTAAAGAGACTTCGTTGGCCCCAAGGCATAAAAATATTTACTATCTGACCATTTCAAAAAAAGTTTGCTGAGCCTTGGTTTAGCTATTTTTTTATAAAATGTATGAAAGGGAATCTTGAGATTCCTCTTTCAGAAATAAGGTTTTCCAAAGCAATTTCATAAGGCAAAAGGGAGGGGAGGTCCTACTGAGAAGTATTAGCATAATTTGCAAATTAGCAGTAAACTGAGAATGATAACGTATGTACCCAGTTACTCTGCCATATTCTGCTTCTGCAGAAAAGGGAATTTGGCCAAATTAGATGTCTTCAGTCTTTTGTGGTGAGAAACTCAAATCTTTATTTAAAGCCTTGATTTCCCAAAAGAGGTGGGAACCATGGAAGGACTTTGGTTGGTACCACCTTAGTAATATTCCTATCTAAAGAGACATAGACATGAGATCAAGTAGAGTAGGACCAGCTGTCATTTATCACCTTTAATGTATTGAAGGTTTAAGACCTGCCACATGGAGATGCAGTACTAAAAAGAGTTATTTTCCAACCATCATCGGTTAGAAACTGAGGACATTCAGATTATATTTGCATTTCCCATCTTCTGCTGAGCATTCTGTAATCTACCTGCCTAAGGCCAAATAATAAAACAACTAATCTTGTCTCTTTCAAAACACCTTATCTGTTGCTTCCCTAAATACAGTAAATCAAATAAAATTTTAATAACTTACCTTAATTCTTTCTTCTTTAGTAATGAATAATGAACTATCCATATGATCAAGTAGCTGGCTGACTAGGTTTTAAAAGAACAGTACCCATTAAAAGAAAAACCTTGAGTGATTTATTGTCTTCTTATAGTGAATGACACTTCAATAAATTTCTTCTTAAGAAGATACTTTGCTTTTAAGATTATTTTTTTCATAATACTAGCTCCTGATAATATTTTCCTCATTTTTCTAGAAAAGGGGAAACTAAAGCATGACTACTTTGGCTTCAGTTTTATTTAGTTGACTCAAAGAATATTATAGTTTCCCAAATATATTTGAAACAAGTATCAGGTAGAAGTGAGATTAGACCCTGAGCTAATGAATGGATATAAATAGATGTTGTAAGTATTATTAATACATAATAACTTACTCCAGTAACTTAGAGGATTAAAACAACAGCAGCCTTTTTTTATCTTTCATAGTTTCTATGGCGCAGGAATTCAGGAAGGGCTTGGCTGGATGGTTCTGTCTCAGGGTCTCTCGTGCAGTTGTAGGTAGTCTGTGGCTGGAGCTGGAAGAGGGCTAGACAGATGTGGGTAACATGGCATCTCTGTTCTCATTCAGCTTCAGAGCTTCTCCATGTATTCTTTCCCCATGGGTTAGCTTGAGCTTTCTCATCACATAGAGACTAGGTTCTCAGGGTGAGCAACCCAAAGGAGCAAAATAGAAATGCATGGCATTTTAATGATCTGGCTTCAGAAGCTGCATAGTGTCACAAAGACTTGCCCAGGTTCAAAGCAAGATAACATGGCCCTCACTACTCAGTGGAAGAGATTCTGAGATCACATTGTAAGAACAGCATGTGAGAGGAGTTATTGTTGAGACCATATTTGGCAAAAAATAATCTGCTCGTTTATCCAGAAGGTAACCCTTTTCAATACTTAAAGTTGGATTAAAATTAAACATACCAATGAAAACTCCCAATTGCTCTTATATTTCAACTCAGAAATGTTTTTTATATTCCTATTTTGTATTAGACTTACTCAGTGCTATGATAGAATGATGTAATAAAGATATAGTCTCTGTCCTCAAGTATTTCACAGTCAAGTCAGACCAACAAAAAAGTCAGTGACTTACTGGGATTCACGAACAGCATATACAGAATGCTTTGGGAATGCCTAGCACACTGCCTGGAACATAGAAGTTCTATTTTATCTAAAAGTTTGACCCTCAAAATGAAAATAAACAAATGTTTAATTATTCAGTAAATGTCGAACTGAAGCTCTATGCCAGGAAGTGTTCCAGGAACTGGAGATAACATGTAAACAGAACAAAAGTACCTACCTCATGGAACTTACATTGTAATAGGGAATAAACAAGCATCTGTCATATAGTATGACAGATGATGGTAAGTGCTGGAGAAAGATAAAACAGGGTTTGGGTGGTAGAGCACCATGGACGGGGGGAGGTGTTAGTTATTTTTTAGAGTAATCTTAGTAGGCTTCTGTTCTGTCATGTTTGTTAGCCAACTGGATCTTTTTCTGTTTTTTAGTAAATCTGGTGTTTTTTTTAATGTGATTATATGATGGGAAATGTAGTTAGTTCTGTGAAGATGTATTTAGCATTTTACATGTCATCTATGGACTTGAATTTATTATATCTATCAACACTAAACTACCAAGAGTTAATGATAATGCAAGAAAATACTTAAGCTTTGTTGCCACATTAGAAAAATAGCACATAAGTAAAATACTATAGTGATTTTTAATGTCAGCTCTTTATACACATTTTATTTAAACTTAGTATTTTTTATCATTCATTATGATATACTTTCTATTCCTCACAATTTGTTTGGTAGGATTCCTTTTGGCTTATTATGAATTACACATGAGGCTATAGGGAGAAAAAGATTTTTAGAGTTTGTAATGAAAATAAAAAATAATATTCTCTTCATATGAGTAAAGGACATTTAAAGCCGTAATATAAAGCTTTTGTAAATATACAGAACTACTTTGTGGCAGTTACTACAAGTTTCATATTCATTGACATAGAAAGCAAAAAGCTTGCATGTTGCCCTGAGCCAATGCTCTTTACATAGATGGAGAAAGAAAAATGAATGACAGTTTGGAAGATCTGTTTGATCGGACAACACATGAAGAATATCAGTCCTGTTTGGCAGATAGCTACCACCACGTAGCAGATGAAGAGGAGAAATTGTCAACTACCTCAAAGAAACCAAATAGTAAGGCTATTTTCTTTCTAATTATGGCTTCTCCGTTACACTGAGTTCAGTAAATCAAGTCATCAAGTTAATTAACAGGCATGATAGGTATATTAACAATTAGTTTCATGTTTCTTATACGACTCCTCTTTCAGGTTTTTGTTTTTTATGGTTTTCTTCTGTTAGTTTGTTTTTTTGAGATTATTTCAGACTAATAGAAGAATTATATAAATAGTTCACTACCTTTCACTCGGCTTCCTTACATTAACATCTTATATAACCATAAACAGTCAGCAGAATTTAGAAATTAATCTTGATTTGAGACTAAAAATTCTTTTATTACATATGCATAAAGTTTATAAGTTTTGAGAAACTCCTTTTTTAAGTAATAAATTAGTCATTGTAATAGAGTGAAAAAAGAAAGCTTTGCAGAAAATTCAGAACCATTTTCTGCCTGAATGCTTTATCTTCCCAAACAAAATATTTAATGTAACTATATATATCAGACTTAAGATCTGTTTCATTATAGTTTATTATGTAGAGTAGCACTTAAAAGAAGAATACTCTAAGCCAAGGGTATCCAATCTTTTGGCTTTCTGGGGCCACATTAGAAGAAAAATTGTCTTAAGCCACACATAAAATACACTAACACTAATGATAGCTGATGAGCTTAAAAGAAGAAAAAAAAAGTCGCATAGAAATCTCATAATGAATGCTTTAAGAAAGTTCACAAGGGATGCCCCCTATCACCACTGCTATTCAACATAGTGCTGAAAGTTCTAGCCAGAGCAGTCAGACAAGAGAAAGGAATAAAAGGTATTCGAATTGGGAGAGAAGGAGTCAAACTGTCAACTCTTTGCAGATGACATGATCCTTTGTATAGAAATCTCTAAAGACTATCAGAAACCTATTATAAACAATATACAAATACAGTAAAGTTGTAGGATATAAAGTTAATATACAAAAATCAACTGCATTTTTTTTGTTACATTTATTGGGGTGACATTGGTTGATAATAATTACGTTGTTTCCAGGTATACAATCCTATATCATGTTGTCTATGCATTGCATTATGTGCTTACCACCTAGATATAGCTCTCTTTCCATCACCATATATTTGATGTACCCTCCCTACTACCCCACCCCTTCCCCCCCACCACCCCCCAGCTCTCCTAACCTCTCCCCTTATCCTCAGGTAACCACTAAACTATTGACTGTGTCCATGAGTTTTTGTTTCTT